>JARHVA010001968.1:1077500-1215000 GCA_037957365.1 Torreya grandis | reverse complement strand
ACCTTCAATATAGAGGTTATTGTCATTAGGAAGACTATCGTGAAGGTGTTTGGTAGCTATACAATAGCTACTATGAGTAGATCAACAATGATTTGTCCTTTAATAATTGTTTATGTAATAATTTAGAAATCAAATTCCATGAGAATGACCATCCACATGGAAATTATATCTCCAAGAAAAAGGCTTTAGAGATCAAGTGATGGAGTGGATCAAAATGAATGATAATGTAAGTGGTTTGGTAAAGCATATAATATCAAAGCTTTTCAGTTATGAAATATATGGCTAGGCAATCATGTTCTAATTTTGCATAACATTTTTCATAGTTGATGAGGCCTCAAATAATATAATAGATGACATATTCCATTTCAGTATCATTTTTCTAGGAAAGCATTACCATAATTGATATGGGTGTGTAAGAAGTATATAAGAGTGAAAGATGATAATTAGAAGGTGGATGAAGAGTGGATGGGTGAAGCAAAGATTATTTCATATTTTCAAATGCTTTTTGATAAGGATCCATCCATTCTATAGCATTGCCTTTATTTATAAGAGAATTAATAGAATAGATGTGGTAGCCCATATCAAGGATAAATCATCTTATTTACAAAAGTTTACCAAGGTAAGTATAAATATCTAAAATGAAACAAGTAATGGGCATGTTGACAATGGTGTTCATCTTAGAAAGATTGACATCAAGTATATGAAAAGAGACTAAGAAGACTAACATTTTTCTAGATGTGACACCAAAAACACATTTGTTTAGATTTAGTCTAACTTTATATTTGATGAGGTGATTGATAATGATATCAAGTTAGACAAAATGAGTTCTGCAGATCTTAGAATTGGAAATGAGGTCATCCACATAGGGTTACACAATATTATGGATAAAATAATAAAAAATGTGAGTCATTTCTCATTGATATTAGCTCTAACATTTTTGAGGATGAAAGGCATTTTAAAATAAAAATAGGTTCCCCATTCCATGGTGAAAGATGTCTTATGTTGGTATTCAAGAGCAATGTGAATTTGATTATAACTTGATAAACCATCTATAAGGGATAACATTTCATGACCAACAATGGAATAAATGATGGAATCTATTGAAGGTAAAGAGAATTTGTCCTTGTAACAAGGAATACTGATATTATGAAAATCATTGCAAATGTGAATGACCATTATGACTTTCTTTTGAATAGGGAAAATTTTAAAACTCATTTCAGATAGTCCAAAAGCTTGATAAACTTTGAATTGATAAGTTTAATGATTTATTTATGGCATAAAAAAAAAACTTCAAGTGTAAATTTATGCTACTTTTGTTGCACAAGTTTGGTATCAGGATAGGTAATGATATCATGCAACACAATTCTAAGATCAATGTTGGGCATGTCCTCATAGGACCAAGTAAAAGTCTCACAATATTTATCAAAGAATAAGATGAAATTATCATGTTAATTTGGTGTAATTTATATAGAGACTATGAGTAATTAAGGCCATAATGGGGAACCATATTTAATTTTGGTAGTTTCATCAGTAAGTATAGCATTTACATCTTGGAAGTGATATGGTGCATTAGGTAGAGATAAAATGGGATTTGATTTAAGATGAATACTAGTGATGAAGTTGTTGAAATGAGGGGATTTTTTATTGAAATTCCCAATTTTATGATGTTGTTGAGGGAGTTGAGGTTCTTAGGAATGAAGCAATTCAAGAATGGATTCACCACTAATAAATGTGGGAAGAAGAGCATAATACTCAAAATCTACTTTGAGATCAATAATTTTGTAACCATGGAAATAATATTCAAAATTTATTTGACATACATATGAGGCCTTGGTATCTAGTATAATATTAAGAGTAGGTGGAGTAGGTGAAAAAGGTTGATCAAATTTGACTAGTATATCATTAACATCATTGACGGGGAGAAAATTAGATGGAATGATTGGTTTGATAGAAGGTGTAGAAGATGCAAGAAGTTATGGAGGTTTGTAAGATAAGATTTTTTATACCACCCAAGGAGTATCAATAAATGGAGAATTAGTAGGAGGTAAAAAACCTTTGGGTGCTAAGTCAAAATAGATGGAAATGGTATGAACATCATGATTAAAATCATTTGTTTGAACTAGAGTTTTTTGATAATGTTAAACATACAAACCTCTTGATTGAGATTGGTCCATGATGTAATTATCATAATAGGTTGGATAAATTGTACATGCTTGATATTTAGGAGGAATTTTAGAATGGGAGATCTCAAGATCACTAAATTTGTGTGGAGATAATTAAATGATTTTGAAATAATTTGTCCACTCCATAATCATTACACATAATTCCATCTTCTATATATTATGCTTCTTGAGCATTGTATGGAGGGGTAAAATTAGTGATCTCATCTATGAAAGGAATAGTGTGATCATGAAAAAATAAATATGGAAGAAGCCACTCTAAGATGCAAGGAGGTAACTTGGTAGTGTTGGAGGTATTTTGTAAATCATTAGGTTCATCATCATCTGAATTAGAAAGAGTGACATGTAAATATAGAATCATGTTGATGAATTTGGGTAAGGGAGAACTATTCATTATAATGGTATCAATGTGATATTAATATTTGTTATTTATAAGATAAACAATCTAAGTGTTAGGATTGGCCTCATGTTTATACATTTATCCCTTATGAAGGAGCTTGATACATTAGATACAAGAAGAAGAAATAGTCCTCATTATATGAGTCCATGGGATTCCTAGGAATATGTTATAAGAAAAGGGTAAATCAAGGACCATAAGTTTAGTTTGGATGGTATTAGGTCTAAATGTAAGAGGGATCCAAATAAAACCAAGTGGATTTTGATTAGCTTTATCAAATACACAACATGTTAGGTGGTTTTACTTGAGTTGATATTTATTCTAGACAAATTTTTGGATAAGACACAAATATGTACATATATATATATATATGTATATATATATGTATGTATGTATGTATGTATATATGTATATATATGTGTGTGTGTGATATATATATATATATATATATACATATACATATACATATATATATATATGTATATATGCATACATATATATATATATATACACATATATATATATACATATACATACATACATACATATATATATATATATATCCATATATATACATATACATACATATATATATACATATATATACATAAATATATATATATACATATATATATATACATACATATATATATACATACATATATATATACATACATATATATATACATACATATATATATATATATACATATATATATATATATATACATATATATATATATATACATATATATATATACATACATATATATATATATATTATACATATATATATATGTACATATATATATATATATATATATATATACATACATACATAATATATATATATATATATATATATATATATATATATATATATATATATATATATAAAAGAAAGATCAACTTCTAATGGGAGGATTGATTCATAACCATAGACTAGCAAGAACAGTGTTTTCCCTATGGTAATGCATATGCTAGTGCAATGAGCCCAAAGAGCGGGATAAATATGAAAATGTCAATTTTTGTAGGTTTCATGGATTAGATTTTGGATAATTTTATTAAGTACTTTTTTGGTGGCCTTAGCTTGGCTATGGCATTAGGGATTTTAGGGTGTGGAAAAATTGTGAATGATTTTGAATTTAACACAGAGCTGTTTGACATCTTTATTTTTAAAACTACCACCATTATCAGAGATGATAATATGAGGAACACTAAAGTAATAAATGATTTTATTGAGGATTAATATAGTAATGGTGGTTATAGTAACATTGATTATGGGCACATCCCAACCTATTTGGTAAAATAATTGATAGCAATTATGCTATAGACACATCTATTCTGATATCTAGGTGGCGTGACGATGAGATCTAATCCACACATTGAGAAAGGCTAGGGAGAATCCACAATTTGAATATTGATGATAGGTGAATAGATTAGATCATCATGAAGTTTTCAATGATTACCTTTTTTATAGAACTCAATGGTATCCTTTTTAAGAGTGGACTAAAAGTACCCCATGCATAAGCATTTTCATGTTGAAGCATGTGTACTACATTAACCATAGTAAATGCCCCTATGTGATTATTTAATAAGAGGAGGGACCAATTATTTCATAACACAATAGTGTAGGGTAACTTAAACATTGTGATAATAAAGTATGTTAGATAAAAATTCATATTTGAAAGCTTATTTGTGTATGCAAGTCTTGTCACATGAATCAATGTTTGGATGATAAATTTAGCATTTGAGGAATTGAGTGATGTCTTTATACCACATGCTCTATTAAATAATACAAAATCCAATGTGGTAGATAAGGGAATCTCTTGATTGAATAGAAGATGGAGACTTTATTAATTGGATAAGAAAGGTAGAATTTGTAACAACTTGGTGCTAATGAAAAAGAGATGTTGAAGAAGCAAGTGAATCAATAATAGTATTTTGATCTTGGGAGATAGGCTTGATGGTAAAAGAAGAAATTTATTTGGCAAGGATAGTGGCTATTTGACTATAACTAAGGATATTTTCACTTTTACATTGATAATCATGATTATCCTAATGGTAGATGAGTTCAGAATTTTCCAAAGTGTGCAGATATGTGATATCTAAATCAAGGGCCACTCTCATGCTTATAATTAAGGATTTGTATTCTACCATGCTGTTAGTGACATCAAATGTAATGAAAAATGCTAAATGGATAATTTTACCAAAAGGACAGGTGAGAATATAACCTACCTCAGATCTTTGAAGGCATTTTATTTCATCAAAATGAAGGATCCAAGTATCATCATACAAATCAACAATAATTTTTGGGATGACAACTTTAGATTTAGTAGTATCAAAGAGGATAGAGGAATATTCAAGATCAATAGTGAAATTATGGAAGTAATATTTAAGAGATATGGATTCATTAATACCTTCAATATAGAGGTTATTGTCATTGGGAAGACTATTGTGAAGGTGTTTGGTAGCTATACAATAGCTACTATGAGTAGATCAACAATGATTTGTCCTTTAATAATTGTTTATGTAATAATTTATAAATCAAATTCCATGAGAATGACCATCCACTTGGAAATTATATCTCCAAGAAAAAGGCTTTAGAGATCAAGTGATGGAGTGGATCAAAATGAATGATAATGTAAGTGGTTTGGTAAAGCATATAACATCAAAGCTTTTCAGTTATGAAATATATGGCTAGGCAATCATGTTCTAATATTGCATAACATTTTTCATAGTTGATGAAGCCTCAACTAATATAATAGATGACATATTCCATTTGAGTATCATTTTTCAAGGAAAGCATTACCATAATTGATATGGGTGTGTAAGAAGTATATAAGAGTGAAAGATGATAATTAGAAGGTGGATGAAGAGTGGGTGGGTGAAGCAAAGATTATTTCATATTTTCAAATGCTTTTTGACAACGATCCATCCATTCTATAACATTACCTTTATTTATAAGAGAATTAATAGAATAGATGTGGTAGCCCATATCAAGGATAAATCATCTTACAAAAGTTTACCAAGGTAGGTATAAATATCTATAATGAAACAAGGGATGGGCATGTTGACAATGGTGTTCATCTTAGCAAGATTGACATCAAGTCTATGAAGAGAGACTAAGAAGACTAACAATTTTCTAGATGTGACACCAAAAACACATTTGTTTAGATTTAGTCTAACTTTATATTTGATGAGGTGATTGATAGTGATATCAAGTTAGATAAAATGAGTCTTGCAAATCTTAGACTTAGAAATGAGATCATCCACATAGGGTTACACAATATTATGGATAAAATAATAAAAAATATGAGTCATTTCTCATTGATATTAGCTCTAACATTTTTGAGGATGAAAGGCATTTTAAAATAAAAATAGGTGCCCCATTCTGTGGTGAAAGATGTCTTATGTTGGTATTCAAGAGCAATGTGAATTTGATTATAACTTGATAAACCATCCATAAGGGATAACATTTCATGACCAAAAATGAAATAAATGATGGAATCTATTGAGGGTAAAGATAATTTGTCCTTGTAACAAGGAATATTGATATTATGAAAATCAATGCAAATGTGAATGACCATTATGACTTTCTTTTGAATAGGAAAATTTTTAAAACTCATTCTAGATAGTCCAAAAGCTTGATAAACTTCGAATTGATAAGTTTAATGATTTATTTATGGCATTAAAAAAAAACTTCAAGTGTGAATTTATGCTAATTTTGTTGCACAAGTTTGGTATCAGGATAGGTAATGATATCATGCAACACAATTCTAAGATCAATGTTGGGCATGTCCTCATAGGACCAAGTAAAAGTGTCCCAATATTTATCAAATAATAAGATGAAATTATCATGTTAATTTGGTGTAATTTCTATAGATACTATGAGTAATTAAGGCCATAATGGGGAACCATATTTAATTTTGGTAGTTTCCTTAGTAAGTATAGCATTTACGTCTTGGAAATGATATGGTGCATTAGGTAGAGATAAAATGGGATTTGATTTAAGATGAATACTAGTGATGAAGTTGTTGAAATGAGGGGATTTTTTATTGAAATTCCCAATTTTATGATGTTGTTGAGGGAGTTGAGGTTCTTAGGAATGAAGCAATTCAAGAATGGATTCATCACTAAGAAATGTGGGAAGAAGAGCATAATACTCAAAATCTACTTTGAGATAAATAATTTTGTAACCATGGAAATAATATTCAAAATTTATTTGACATACATATGAGGCCTTGGTATCTAGTATAATATTAAGAGTAGGTGGAGTAGGTGAAAAAGGTTGATCAAATTTGACTAGTATATCATTAACATAATTGACAGGGAGAAAATTAGATGGAATGATTGGTTTGATAGAAGGTGTAGAAGATGCAAGAAGTTATGGAGGTTTGTAAGATAAGATTTGTTATACCACTAAAGGAGTATCAATAAATGGAGAAGTAGTAGGAGGTATAGAACCTTTGGGTTCTAATTCAAAATAAATGGAAATGGTACGAACATCATGATTAAAATCATTTATTTGAACTAGAGTTTTTTAATAATGTTAAACATACAAACCTCTTGATTGAGCTTGGTCCATGATGTAATTATCATAATAGGATGGATAAATTATACATGCTTGATATTTAGGAGGAATTTTAGAATGGGAGATCTCAAGATCACTAAATTTGTGTGGAGATAATTAAATGATTTTGAAATAATTTGTCCACTCCATAATCATTACACATAATTCCATCTTCTATATATTATGCTTCTTGAGCATTGTATGGAGGGGTAAAATTAGTGATCTCATCTATGAAAGGAATAATGTGATCATGAGGAAATAAATAAGGAAGAATCCACTCTAAGATGCAAGGAGGTAACTTGGTAGTGCTGCAAGTATTTTGTAAATCATTAGGTTCATCATCATCTGAATTAGAAAGAGTGACATGTAAATATAGAAT
This sequence comes from Torreya grandis, assembly GCA_037957365.1. Lineage (NCBI taxonomy): Eukaryota > Viridiplantae > Streptophyta > Pinopsida > Cupressales > Taxaceae > Torreya > Torreya grandis. Next base: position 1,207,471 of record JARHVA010001968.1, on the reverse strand, counting down.
CATGTTGATGAATTTGGGTAAGGGAGAACTATTCATTATAATGGTAGGAATGTGATATTAATATTTGGTATTTGTAAGATAAAAAATATAAGTGTTAGGATTGGTCTCATGTTTATACCTTTTTCCCTTATGAAGGAACTTGATACATTAGATACAAGAAGAATAAATAGTCCTCATTATATGAGTCCATGGGTTTCCTAGGAATATGTTATAAGAAAAGGGTAAATAAAGGACCATAAGTTTAGTTTGGATGGTATTAGGTCTAATCGTAAGAGGGATCCAAATACAACAAAGTGGATTTTGATTAGCTTTATCAAATACACAACATGTTAGGTGGTTTTACTTGAGTTGATATTTATTATAGACAAATTTTTGGATAAGACACAAATATGTCACATTAAAATTGAACCCTTCATCTACTAATACTTTATGAATGAGGGTAGTATTAATGGCTATTTTAATGAATAGGGGTGGATCATCATCTCAAAAGTGGATCTCATCATTAATCACGTCTTCTTCAAGGAACTCTATAAAGGGTTTTGATGAAGGACAAATGAATTTAATGGTATTCACTTTGGTTGGTTGAAGCTCATGAAAAGGTGGTTCTTATTCTATGGAAGATGGCTACTCATTTTCTTGAGATTATTGCATAAGGAACTTGCAATGATAAGGAGAGATGCAAACTAACTCCATAAGAGAAATTATTCAAGGCATGGAGTTGAATTATTCTAAGAATTTCCAATGGGTTTTAGAAGAAGAACTAGCATGAGGTTTATTAGGTAAATTATATTTTTTAGGAATAGAAGTGGTAGGGGTTTCCAAAGGAGGAGAAGTTGATTCATTAGTTTCCAAAGTTAGGTGAGTGGTTGTAGTGTCTTTGAAGAGTTTTTCTTATAAATATGGTCTCTTAGGTTTAGTGAAATGATATTTATGATATGGTTGATGCTGATAATTGATATTAGATGCATTTATAGATTGAAAATTATTGTAATATTGGTCATATTTGGTGTCAATGGCGCAAACATCCTTGTTGGCTTATTGAGCATTAGGTGTGAAATAAGATTTTTGGTTATGATTTAAAATAATCTTTGGGAGCTTATCATTTTTGAGAAGTTTTATTGTAATATTGATGACAAATTTGAATCATGGATTTATCAAATAAAGGAATCATGAACCATCTAAGAGACAACAAATTTTGTGAGACCTCTACATGTTTCATAAGAGTGACCAATTTCGATTTAGAACAAAAAAAATTGGTTAGGGTCATAGTATTTAGGAGGATTATTGGGATAGGTAAATAGTTTAGAGGGCACTAAGAATTGTTTCATTTGTTTCATAGTTAGTGGTGTGTCGGAAGATGGAGATTAGTGTGTGGGAATATGGAGGACTATTGGCTTTGGCAACTTTGGGATTGGTTTGAGGAGTATTACTAGTTATTGCATTAGTTTAATGTTGAAAATATACTTTGATTAATCTAGTATTAGGTTCAAACTATTTCATTAATAATTTTTAACATTTGTCTTGATCAAGAGCTTCATTGAAGGTTTGAGGAATAAAATTTTGAACCTTATATTAAAGTAAAGGAGTTAAGGTGGTTATAAATATTTAAATATATTATTATTAGTCGTGTTATAATCAGCTTTGTTGATCAAATATTTCCATCACTTGATAAAATCATGAGATTATTTAGTGGGAGATTGCTTAGCATTGATAAAATGGTTAAGGCAATATTCAAGAAGATCATCATGTTGAAACTCTTTAACTAAAGGATTGACCAAATCCTCTAGTTACCATATGGAATGTTGGGGAAGTTAGTTGTACCATTTAAATACATTTCCAATGAAGGTTTTAACTAATATTTTAGTTGTCGTGAAAGTATTAGTTTGGATCCATTCCTTATCAATATTTATAAAGGCTTTAAGGAAAGATACAATATCTTTAGTCCCATCATACTTAATAGTTGGATACATGTTACCGATATCAATAGAAATAATGAAAGGGGATAAAGGCTCATTTTTAATGATTTGAATAATTTTTTTGGGATGACATTCCCTATGGCATCTATAAGAAAAGGAGGAATAAATTTTTAATTATTTTTAGCGAGAAGAACAAGAGGTTGATTAGCCACATTGATAAAATGATATTTTAATTGTATCATTTAGGATGTGTTAGATGTTTTCATTATCTTAATTTGTTTCACTATCTGTGCAAGAAATTGGGTTGTATCAATTGGTGGATTGGTTTTTGTAGGGGGACTCTATGAGTGGGTATTAGGGGAGGGTTGTTAGGTGGTGGATTACCTATGGGGTTATTGGATGACTTGTGTCAATTTCCACCACATTGTGATGAGATGATTTAAGATAGGAGTGGTATTGATAGGTATGAAAAGGATCTGATCCACCTATCTCATATTGTTCTATGATTTTAACAATGCTACAATCCAAAGATGAGTAAGGATATGAAGTAATATAAGAGTGAGAATTCTCTTGGGAGGTGAAGAAAGGAAGAAAAGAACACCTCATATAGTGTCTAAATGGATTTAGGTTATCTAGGAAGATTTTGATATGAGATTTCATGATGCTTGATGAAAGAAAAAGAGATTAGGGAAGAAGAAAAATTAGGAATAAAATCAGCCAGATAGAGAATAAAGTTGGCCAAATAAATAATAGAGTCAACCAAACAAAGAATAGGTCTCACCTAATAGGTATATTATTAACTAGGTCAATAGGATACTACTAAGATATAGGCTAAAAAGAATACAAGTTTGTATGAGTCAATTATGTATTGATGGATAGGGACAAAAGAAATAGATAGGAATACACAATCATGTAGGTTGACTATGTAATGTAGATATAAAGGTGAAAAACAAACTTTAAGATACTATATCAAGTAAGATGATAATTTTATTAATTAAAGGAAAAAATTTCAAGATAGTTTTTAATCAAGAATGATATAAAACACATAAATAATTAGATCAATGGGGCCAATACAATTGGATCACACAACATAAACCTTACACCAATGCTTGTTAATGTAAGTTTTGTAATACAACACATGATGATCAAAGAGAAAGCAATCAACTAAGAATTAAATTATAACTAATTGGTCACCCTAAGTATTATTAGATTATAGAAGAGTGTAATTTTAATGTGATAGTAAAGTTGATTGAAATAGGGAACTAAAAAGCAATCTAAGGTTGGTTTAAAGATGTTTGAGATGAAAGGGATTTGTATTGTTAATGGTACTATCTTGGTATTGGGGCCTACCCCCTCACTTCACAATCCCATAGTGATAAGGGTGTTAGGTGATTTTCCAATATATACCATTAATCAAGTATTTATACTTTTCTAACAAACCAAGTTAAATTTTACCTTTGTGATGAAATTCAAGTAGGTATACCCTTGGAAGACAAATTTTTAATGATTTTTGAATGTAAAGTGATTTGGTAGTGTGTGTAAAATATTAAAATAGTGTAACTAAAATGTTAATTTAAAAAACCACCTATTTAGACTATATGAGTTACTCTAAGAATGTAAATAACTATAAAGTAAATGCTAATTATTTAATAGTAAATAGATGTTAAGTCCTTGATTGATGATAATACATAGTCAGTTTAGGCGACACTATATGCAAATAGTATAAAATAAAATTGACTACATCACTACTATTATAAATAATCAAGGTTTTTAATAACAAAGTCAAGCATGTTGACTATGTCTCTCAAATGAAAGTCATACTAAAAAACTAAGTAGACTAGGTTAACCTAGTTAACTAGAGGTTTGTAGTTTTGAAGAGTTCTAATTTGTGAAAAATAAAAATAAAGGAAGAACTAAAATGAAAGAAAGAGAAAAGAATTAAAACTTGATGGGATTTAAGATTATTTAGATTTAAAAATTTTATGTTATAGTTTTTAATTTCTATTTTAAAATTCTACCAATTGGGTCAATTAGTTTGACCAAGTTCTGCAAAACCCTGTATCCTAAAGAATAAATATAAAAAAATTGGCCTGTTCGATAATGTTTGTTGACCTATACATTGGCAGAAGAAAATAAAAGACAAATTTGACCTATTTGATAGTATATAATAATTTATAACTAAAGAATAATACTATGTCAAAATTCTTGATATAGTAACTTGTAATTGATGAAGAACTACATAGACAAAACATGGTTCTTTTGAAGTGACTGTGTGTTAAACCTATGCAAATAAAGTTAGAACTATACCAAATGGTTTGGTATAGTATTGAAAAGTTATAAAATATAATATAATGATAAAAACGATGGCATGAAACAAAACTTGTATGGGTTATATTCATATCTTGTTAAATAAAATGTATGCAAATGGAAATGCAATTTATATATAAATCAATCCTATCTTAGAGAAGATAAATCCTACTTACACTTTTGATTTTCGATACATTCAATATTTAGGGTCATGACCAAGATGTATCTTCTAGACCTAGACAAAGGATCTCTTAACATAATAATATCACTAGGGAGGTTTCGAAATCTTCTGATCAAACAAAACTATGTAATAACCCTAACTAGGACCTATGTTTTCATGTTTACAGTGTATAAATAAAAAAAATATAAGTCTAATCTAGTGCTCACCAAATCTTGTGTCACAAATGGGGGTTAATAAACATAAAATTAAACATGCATAAGAAATCTATGTATACATAAAACCCTAATGCATGGAGAGAACAATATATTTAAAATCAATTATTTATGATACTTCTATCTACTAAAAGAGAGGAGCAATGTTAGAGATACTTACCTTGAAGATGAATCTTTTAATACTCAATCTCTTCCTTTGCCAAAGGTTCTTTGAAAGAGGTTGCTATGGTTAGTAATGATCACTAAGAAAGGCCAAAGTATCCAAAAAATTTCCCCAAGAAAAGATTTTTATCCTAAGCTAAGACTCCTCAAGTAGATTAGTAAAAGATAACATTATAAAGAAACACAAATGAATAATCAAATATTTTTGTCTCTATAATAAAGGTGAATTGAATGTGTTTATATATCTAAATCTAACCCTAATCTTTTTTGAAAGTTTAGTTGATAGGGTCATCCCAATCCACTCTATATCATTATTGACAAAAGCAAATTATGTCTTGGTCTAAGTTGAACAAATGTTGACCTAGACCCTAAATGAGTTTTTTTAACTATATTATAGGGTTGATGGGGCTGGCATTGTATTTCAAACTATTGAAAAGGTTTTTAGGCTAGGGAAGGGCTAATAAAGGTAAAAAATTACTAGAGGAGGGTGAAAGTAGGAGTAAAAGCTTAGAGGAATGTTTTTAGGATATGGTTGTGTAGATAAAAAGTGGAAGTAAAGGTAAAATAATCATGTGAAGCACCAATGGTCTGCCCACCCCTTTCTCAATGTACCCCTTAATGTGTGCACTTAGAGAGATTGAGACTTGATAGGTTCTTCCAAGAGCAAAATCATTAGTAATTGATAAAGTTTGAAAATATTATGTGTGTACAGAGATGTCCTATTGAATAGTAAAACACTAACACTTTATATGTATGTATGTATGATGTAATTTACATACATACGTCTAATGCGTTAGTGTTTGACTCTTCAATAGGAGACCTCTGTATGCACATAATATTTTCAAATTTTATTAATTACTAATGATATTTGAATGTAAAGTGGTTTGGTAGTGTGTACAAAAGAGTAAAATAGTGTAACTAATATGGTAATTTGAAAAAACACCTATTTAGACTATGTGAGTTACTCTAAGCCTACAAATAATTAAAAATTAAGTGTGAATTATTTAATAATAAATAGATGTTAATTCATTGATTGTTAATATGGAAAGTCAGTTCAGGTGACATTGTATACAAATACTATAGAATAGAGTTGACTGAGTCACTAATATTATACACAATCAAGGTCTTTAATAACAAAGTCAAACATGTTGACTATGTCTCTCAAATATAAGGCATACTACAAAACTAAGTCGACTAGGTTAACCTAGTTAACTATAGGGTTATAAGACTACAAACTTGTGAAAAAAGAAACTAAAGGAAGAGCCAAAATGATAGAGAGAAAAGAATAGAACCTTGTTGGGATTGAAGATGATTTATATTTCAAACTTTTATGTTATATTTATTAATTTCTATTTCAAATTCTACCAACTAGGTCAACTAGTTTGACCAAGTTCTATAAACCCTATATGCTAAAAAATAAATAAAAAATAGAGTCAACTTGTTTAACAAAGTTTATTGACTTATACATTGATAGAAGAAAAAAAGACTAATTTTCCATCTTCAATAGTATATGATAATTTGTAAATAAATAATAATAGCATGTCAAACTTCTCAATTTAGTAACCTGTAATTAATGGTGACCTACATAGACAAAACATAGTCCTTTCAAAGTGACTAAACTTGTGCATAGAAATTTAAAACTATACCGAATTGTTTGATATAATAATGCAAAGAGATAAAATATAATATAATGATAAAAATGATGGTAGAAAAAAAACCTATAAGGTTTATATTCATGTCAGGTTCATCAGAATGTATGCAAATAGAAATGCAACTTATCTATAAATCAATCCTAGTTCAAAGAAGATAAATCCTACTTACACTTTTGATTTTTGATAGATTAAATATTAAGGGTCATGACCAAGATGGATCTGCTAGACCTATACAAAGGATGTATTAACATAATAATATCACTAGGGAGGGTTCCAAATCCTCTGGTCAAGAAAAACTATGCAATGACCTTAACTAGGTCCTATGTTTTCATGTTCACAATGTATAAATAACAAAATAAAGTATAAGTCTAGTCTAGTGCTCACCAAATCTTGTGTCACAAATGGGGGTTAATAAACATAAAATTAAACATGCATAAGAGAATCATATTTAAGCTATGTATATATAAAACCCTGATGCATGGAGAGAGCAATATATTTAAAAGCCATTATTTATGATACTTCTATCTACTAAAAGAGAGGAGCAAAGTTAGAGATACTTACCTTGAATATGAATCCTTTTAGACTCAATCTCTCCCTTGGCTAAAGGTTCTTTGAAATAGGTTGTTGTGGTTATTAAGAATCGCTAAGAAAGGCCAAAGAATCAAAGAATTTTCCCCAAGAAATGATTTTTATCCAAGTAAAAAACCTAAGCAAAGACTCCTCAAATAAAATGGCAAAAGATCATATTATAAAGAAGCACAAAAGAATAATTAAATATTTTTTTCTCCCTAAGAATGGTGAAATGAATGTGTTTATATATCTATATCTAACCCTAATCTTATTTGAAAGTTTAGCTGATAGGGTCAGCCCAATCAACTCTATATCATTATTGAAAAAAAAATTAGGTCTTGGTCTAAGTTAATCAAATGTCAACCTAGACCCTAAATGGGTTTTGTCAATTAGAATATAGGGTTGATGGGGCTGACATTATCTTACAAACTATTGGAAAGGGTTTTAGGCTAGGAAAGGGCTACTAAAGGTAGAAAACTACTATAGGAGGGTGAAAAGGAGGAATAAAATCTTATAGGAATGTGTTTAGTAGATGGTTGTGTAGATAGCAAGTGGTAGTAAAGGTACAACAATCCTATGAAACACCAATGGTCTTCCTACCCCTTTCTCGGTACACCCGTTTAGACATGTAGTTAGAGAAATTGAGACTTGATAGGTTCCTATAAAAGAAAAATCATTACTAATTGATAAAGTTTGAAAATATTGTGTATATAAAGGTGTTATATTGAAGATTCAAACACTACAACTTTATAAGTATATATGTATATACATACATACATACATGCATGCTTACAAGAGGATAACTCTTCCATATATTTTATATGTTAAGTGTTTAATATATCGTTAACATCAAATGAACTTAAAAATATCTAGGAATCTAAAATTCTTTACTAAATTGAATTAGTTTGCTTGATAAAATATTTATTAGAATATCATGAATAGCATAATATATTCTTCATTTAATAAAGTTATTTTTTCATAACAAAAATTTTCAACTCTCTCTATCTATATATATGTATGTATGTATGTACACACACACACAAGAGGAACAAAGATGAAAATTAACTTTATTAAATTTATTTGATAAATTGATTCAATTTTCATGAGAAAATATTTATTAAAATATCACCAATAGCATAATATATTCTTCATTTAATAAAGTTAATTTTCACAGCTTAAATATTTAACTATCCTACTAAATACACACACACATATCTATATGTGTGTGTGTGTGTGTGTGTATAAAAGATGATAGTTTAATATTTTAGTTGTGAAAATTAACTTTATAAAATTTCTTTACTAAAATGAATCAATTTTCATGAGAAAACTATTTATTAAAATATCACCTATAGCATAATATATTCTTCATTTAATGAAGTTAATTTCCACAACTAAAACATTCAACTATCATCTTTGTTTACATACATATATATATATATATATATATATATATATATATATATATATATATATCAGTTTTCATGAAAAACATATTTATTAAATTATCACCAAAAGAATAATATATTCTTCATTTAATAAAGTTAATTTCCACAACTAAAACATTCAACTATCATATATGTTTTATATATATATATATATATTTATATATATATATATATATATATATATATGTATGTATGTATATCTATATGTATGTATATATATATCTATATATATATATATCTATATATATATATGTATATGTATATATATATGTATGTATATATGTATGTATATGTATATATGTATATGTATATATATATATATGTATATATGCATATATATATATATATATATACATACATATATATATATATGCATATATACATACATATATATATATATATATATATATATATACATATACATATATACATATACATACATATACATATATATATATATATATACATATATATATATATATATATATACATATATATATACATACATATATATATATATATATATATATATATATATATATATATATATATATAACAAAGATGATATTTGAATGTTTTAGTTGTGGAAATTAACTTTATTAAATGAAGAATATATTATTCTTTTGGTGATAATTTAGTAAATATGTTTCTCATGAAAACTGATTCATATATATATATATATATATATATATAACAAAGATGATATTTGAATATTTTAGTTATGAAAATTAACTTTATTAAATGAATAATATATTATTCTATTGGTGATATTTTAGTAAATATTTCCTCATGAAAACCAATTAAATTTAGTAAATAAATTTAATAAAGTTAATTTCCACAACTTTATATATATATATATATATATATATATATATATATATATATATATATATATGATATTTGAATATTTTAGATGTGGAATTTAACTTTATTAAATGAAGAACTTATTATTTTAGTGGTGATATTTTAATAAATATTTATCATGAAAGTTGATTCAATTTATTAAAGAAATTTAGATTACTAAATATTGTTAAGTTCATTTGATTTAAAAATATATTAAAAACTTAAAATCTAAAATATAAATATGTATACATAATTACTATCCTTATATTCAATTATATCCCTATGATTAAAATAGTTTTATTTCGACTTAACCTTCATGATCGGTGAAAAGATCGATTAGTTGATTAATACAAATTTCAGCATCAATAGAACCCAAAATAAGTTCTAATTAATTTGAGTAATCCTAAGTAAAAAATATTTACAATTATAAATCAACTATTTCATATGTATTTTTGATTTAATGTAAGTATGATTCAGTACACTTAACTATGTTAGAGTAAATGGAATGACATAATATGTCACTAATCTAAAGTAGATATAAGTATGGAAAGATATGGTTTTCCACTTAATCTAATAAATCATGTGTCATACAATCATAGTATCTATGAAATACAACTTATAATAATTTATAATGTCTCACATATACCTCACATATTCCCCTAATATGATAAATTTTGCAATTTGATTCATATGATATATGTCAAACTATATTCCCATCCAAAAATCTATGCCAATCTAAATATATTTGTGTTAATTTGAGTCAATTTGTGGCAAAATATAATTTGTGTGTGTGTTTTGATATTGAATATATATGACAAACCCATTGTGTATGCCCATTTTGAGGTGAGAATTATATCCTATAGATTAATCATCTCAAAAGAAAAGAGTTATATGAATCATGTTATAAAAAAAATGTAAGCATGTACTAATATGATTATATTGCATCATCATATAAATATTAAATCATTAGATAATGTATTAAACATGTATCCTAAGGCATACAAGTTCCTTGTTAAGTACATATATCAATGAAGAATGACGTAAAGTCATCATAATAATGATTAGAGAAGCACTGAGTAATAACCATATATAAAACGTATAATATGTATCATGGAATCACATACAAAACAATGCATGATATGATTATATATTCTTGAAATATTATATTTAGTAATTTCAATTGAAATTTTTTATAATTATTTATCATACATGACTTGAGCACTTAAACAAGGTCCTAATTTGCCATCATCTCACATTTACATGTTATAATATGAGTCAATCCTTATATTCTATTGTTATAGACCTATAATAACCTTATTTTCTAGTTTAAACCTACTAAATATCATAATATACATCTATAGACTATTATTTTAGTCCACCTATACATAATTAAGTTTCACCAAATACAATTAGTATTAGTAATTAATACTAACCTACTCTAGTAGATACCCACCTATTCCTACTAAAATTTATTTTTTTAAATAAAACCCATCCTTAGGGTCAGCCCATTAGCCTAGTGTGTTAGTATCATGAGGAATTATTCAATCAGATCCATATATAAAAAATTCAAGGTCTCATTCAAAATGGGCTTGGTACTCATTTGATATACATCTCTACACTATTGTATACTAATAAAATATTCCATATTATTCCTAATTTGTATACCTATCAATTAAAATCCAAGTATGATCAAGAATTTTCAAGTACAAAATCAACGTCATTATCTATATACATATAACAAAGGAACATAATTCCATAATCACACAAGGCGAGAGAACTATACATGACTTTATTTTACTCCTTGGAGTATTGGATATGTAGGTAATGGTCAATCACCATTTGGGGGGATTGGGGTTAGCTAAGACCATTATAATTCTCCAAATTTTTATAGGTTTTTAACTCTCATAAGTAAACCTATGTTTCCAAGGCAAAATATACTAATTTATGAGTCTATGCACATCATTAATGTTTGGGATCACAAACATAGGGCAAGAAAATATAGTAATATGTGATCATATAGATATTATACCCTACTTATACACATCTTAATACCAAATAATAGGTCACTATTATGATAGTATTTACCTAATAATATGGAACAAATACAACATAGATAACAAATAAATTATGGAATTGAAATAATCATAAGATTACATATCCCTAATTTTAAATTCCAAAATATAGTCATAGTTAGATAGTCAACCACAAAATCTAAGCATTGTGATCTCTTTAGTAATTTATATATTTAGCATATGCTCTTGTCAAACTAAAAGAATCAATATTTTTCTTTTATATTCAAATGTATGCTTTAATTCCATATCTATTAGTCTAAATTACATTTAAAAGTTATTTCTCAATTAGATTAATATTACTAGTTAATCCAAATTAGGGGAAACCATATTGGTGAACTTATACAAATATAAAATAATTCATAGCCATAGGTTTTTCCTCAGGTTTTCATCCTTATAATGTTTCATATTCCAACCTTAGGGTTTTATTTTTTGGTATGATTTTTTATTAGTTATTAATAATACACTTTAACCATGACCATGTTGAATGAATATTATAGATTAACAAAACTAATGTAATTAATATTTTCATATTATTCTACATGGATAGTGTATTTTATCTAGATAAATTATGTTCACAACTAGGTAATAATATAAAATCTAAATTCATTAATGAGGCTAATGTTAGCAGTGAAAAATCCCAAGCCTTACTCTTATATTATTATTACAATGTTTAATTCAAGATGCCTATTATTAATAGTAGATTCCAAGGAGCATACATGACTCTATTTTTTCCTCTTCTCCCAAGGACTCAATTTTTTACTATCTACCATCCCACTCCCATCATTCACCTATAAATTCTTTTGTACTTTTTGGTCCATGTTGTAAACACTAAATGAGGAAGGGTGACCCATTGTGCATGGTATAATGAAGATAGTCAACATGTTCCTACTCAATGCATCCACTTCCCATAATAGAATTCAAATAAACCTAAATGGTATGACATAATTTATTAACTAGAAATATTTACACATGATAATATTTTTATGTTGGAGTTACTCAAAATCTTAATAGTCTATTAAAAATATTATATAAGGAATTATAATAAGTAAATTTACCTAGGGATATATAACCTATATAATTTGATTTGTTTATGATTACATTCAAGGAGAAAAATAAATTTACCACTTTCAACAAGGAATAATTACCCATGCAAAAAATAACAAAGCAAAATTTACCATTATTCATTCAAGTTAAAGTATAAAATAACTTAATAAAGAGTGTGTTGGTAGATAATGGTTCTAGATTGAACATTTTTAACACTAATTTCTAAAAACATGTGGGAATATATATGGATTATATTCAAAAATTATATGAAATCATAAAATTATTTGATACAACTCTATTTCAAATAATGGAACCATCTTATTGAATGTGATACTAGGTCTCAATATAGTACTTACTACATTCCATGTTATGCCTAATCAGTTATAATAAGTTTTTGGGACAACCATGAATACATGATATATAATCAATACCATATACATTACACATATATATAACATATATGCATGAAGGATATTACTATTCATAAATATAATATGATGATTCTTTCATATACTATAAAATAACCCAATCTACTAATTAAAACCAATCATAATCATAGTTGAAAGACCACACTATTATTTATCCATCACAAACCATTCTAATAGAACAAATGCCAATATATGAGGTGGGTGAATGAATCTTATAAAAAGAAAAATAACCAATTATAATAAGACAAACAACTATACAATAGGAACCACAAGATAATACATAACAACCACAACTTATTCTTGATCTTCTTTTACTAGTAAACTAAGAATATTAAGATGGCATGGTTATAGATTATTATGACAATGATGAAGAAGATACCGACATGGATGTACGATATATGATCATATAAAAAATATAAACTTAAATACTTTAGAATAATACTTATCTCATACTTTTTTCACTCCTATTACAATTGGAACGTATCGAGATGATTCATATATAACACAAATAGACAATTTAAAACTTGTATTTAGACACAATATTCTAGGGAAAAGGAAAGGTAATAATGAAATATCATTGTTATATCCTAAATGTAAATATTATTTAAAATATTATCACATGCAACACACAACCAAAATTAAATGCAAATAAGACTTATATAGAGAATGAATGATATACTTTAGTAAATAATGTGGACATGGTAGATTCTAAGACTCCAACACCATTAGAAGTAACAATTCTTTAGGATACACCAAGCACACTATTAAATATAGTAATTGATCATAATCTTATCACATTACCATATAATTGAAATTTATCTATGGGGCATATTTCACATCAAGAAGGAAATGAATATTGTGGTTATTATAAGATCATAAAACATGACACAGATCATTATGAAACATTGAAAAAACAAATTTAGATATAAAAGGATGAAAGAATTATAAATATTTTGAATCAAAAATAATAATAAAAAAATTAACCCCTATAAAGGTTGCATATACACCAAAAATAACCATGAAATATCATCAGCAAGAGCCATTAACTAGTACTATCTTTATGGAAGGTTAATACTCCAAAAAAAATTAGATTGATGATAACAAAAAATGCTCCATCTATAATATTATATGTTTAAAATAGTTTAGACATGACATTACATAGCTATATCATAGCACACAGTGGATATGATCCCTTTGATATATCATTTTACCAATAGTTTGTGGGATAAAAGTGGTTAAGCATGTATATGGGTCATACGTCATAAATATAGAGTACCTTTCACTTTAGAATAGTGACAATTGAAATATATTTAAGCTATTATAGGTTTGACTAATTATCACATCAATTTATTAAATGAAGGAATACTAATAATGATTTGACATGACAATGGTGATTACAATATAAGAAAATAATATTAAGAGACAACATAAGGTATGTAACTTGACCAATCAAAACCAAAAGAAAAAGCAACAATGTGATTACATAATCTCAAGGAAAAGATAGGATATGTTGAATCAATCTTGATGAATATGAACTACTTTAAAATTCATGAGCCTAAAAATTAAATATTTTAAAAATACAAAAAATCATATAATGAAAAAATACTAAAACCTTCAAATATTCAAAAAGTTTAAAACTAAGAACCAAGAATGCCATAATTTATAGTTCACATTATTTACAAATGATATTTATCACATGTTTTTTATAAGGCATATTATTTACATATACACATGAATTTCATAGTATTTGAGTATTATGAAGAACATATAAGTTACACATGATCATACAAATGTTAGTTTTACCTTTACCCAATGGCCATGCTAATACTATGTGAATCTTATTCCAAATGTTTCATTATTATATGTTATATATTAATATGACCTTTGTACCCTACTGAGATACATATATTTCATATACATGCCTCTATAGTTACACATTTATTACATAATTATACATGATATGTCATTATACTATGATGTGACATTGATACATATGGATGATGTAGACTAATTCATTATTTTAGTATCCATTGATGTTGTTACTTATTTTACATGATAGGATATTTTTTTTGTTGATTATTATGTGTGACCAATGGCCTTATTTTATGCAACATCCTTTATTTCCCTTGTTTGTGAAATTTGGTATGTCCTCCTACATGTGGATTTTAAACTTTTTTTTACATTTTATGTCCTTTGTATGTCATCCTTGAGATTATGTGTGACAATAACACTTGTGATTGTTGATCTTGATAACATTGAGGGGACCCATGATCTATATCATGCACTACTCTTACTCATTTACACTTCTAATCCATGCTTCATTTTTTAATAATAAGTAAAAGAGAGTTTTTGAAAGGGTCTAAATACTTTTAAAAAATAAATGATAGATAAAAGACTAGAAGATCAAAACAAAAAAATGAGAAAAATATAGATAGGGATCCCAAGAGGAAAGATGATGTCAAAATATAGGAAATTGATAGCCCAAAAATAATAGACAATAAAGTGATAACATATTACAAACCTATAAGATATTAGAATTACTAAGAGTATTTGTTGCTTCCCATTATTCTAAAAACAATTATGTGTTCCCATTTAATTCTTTGTTATGATCCTTGGAAAATTTAAATTTTATTTTACCTTGAATCCTATCACCATTTCTAATATCTAAGCGATCAACCTCTTTTCCTATTATTCCATGCTTAAATATAGAAATATTTATAGTATAATTTTTTATAGTGATCTTTCTTAATTGGATAACATTATTGATTCCATATTTGAATAAGTTATAAACTAAATTATTCTAGTTCAAATTATTTTTTAGCTCCTCCATACAATCTTACAACATGTTTACTTTTTTGGTCATAGACAACTTATATTGAATGGGATCCTCTCAATAGCCTAATTATGGTCACCATTCATTTTTGATTGATGATGATCAATCTCATTATTAAACCTTTCAATATCCCTAATATACCACTTAATTATACAATAGTAGAGATAATTATTTTTACAAAGAGGGTATTTTATCCTAAAAACTCATATCATTGGATCTATCTTATCATTTTATTATTTTATACCTTCATTGGATTCTTCCTTAGATTTTTCTTGAGGAGAGATGATATGTTTTGAATTTATCCTAGGTTCCTTGGGAATAATAAGGGATAAATGGGTCAAGATGAGGGCCATTCAGGGTGTCTTTAAAATTAGATACTCTAGTTTACTTTATCTTTGAAGCCTCCTCTTTCAAGGGAAAGATTCCAGATTTAGATTTTTATTTTATGGAATACAAACCATGATAAAATTTATGGTATTATATTTAGTTCTCAATTAGTAACATGAACTTAGGATAATGAGGACTAAGAATAAGGAAATGGGTCTAAAACATTCTAAACTAAATAATTATTGGGTGCTGGAAGTTATAATTTAGAATGAATTAATAGGAGAATAAGGGATTTATGAATAAGAGTTTAAATTTTACATAACTAAACATTAGAGACAAAGATATCCAAAGATAAAAATAGATATAAGGGCATAATGATGAAATATTTGTGTCAAAAATACTTTAAAAGAGTCAAATGGTAATAAAAACCCATTTAAATCTACCTTAAAGCATCACGTAGCTCATAATTTGGAACATGACATCATTTCAAGGGGATGAAAGGGAATCACATATAAAATAGATTTTAGAAGGGGTGAGATTTTATTTACCCCTAAGAAAATTATTTGCATAATCATATTTTGATCTTATGTATTTGAAAAATCTAGCTCATTCTATGGGCATCCTGATGTCCTAAGTTATTCTTTATTTAAAAACATTGAAGGAAATACGCTAACAGTAATTTTTCTTACCTTCCATGATTTGTAAAATTTTTGAAAAAATAACTATGTTAAATCCCTTAACTTTTTCCATGAAACTAGTGAGACCCCCTATTTCAATATGTGTAATATAGTATTGTTCTTCTTGACTGAATCACAAGACTCGAGAAATTCTCACTCTATCTCCTCCCATGGAATCTTTAGGTTTCTCCTTTTGACTAAAATGGAATAAATCCATTTGAAAAAATGTATTGGTGAGTATTATAAATATATCTTCAATAATGGTGATTAAAGGCCAACATAAACAATAATTAATGCTTTGGTATCTCACATCATCACAATGATAGTTTGTGAATGGAAAAATAGCATAAAAATGTATGTAAACCCACATTTTGTAAATGGAAAGGTAATTATCCTAAGATAGGGAGCGAATATCATGATAATTTCCAATTGGAAGAAAAATGAAGAGATTTATGAAATAATAAATATCTAGACTAATTAAAATCTTGGTTATAACAATGAAGGGATTAGAAATGAAGAAATAATAATAATTGATAGTAAAATTATCACCACTAAATGATATAATTATTGAAACCAACACTAGCTTATAAATGCCTAGGTATGGGGATTAACTATACAATTCATGATTATTGATTCAATAGATGAAATTAGGAAGGGATTGAATGTTAGACCATCTCTAAAATCTATAGATGCAAACCCATAGGTTAACAAATCAATCTACATTTTTATTCCCTTACATATACACATGACTAATGGATATTTACTCAAATGATCTCATGATTCTAAGGGTATATTCCAAAATTTTAATAATAATATAGTTGGGGGTTATTAAATTAAATTAAATTAATGATGTTAAGAATCTTTGTTTCAACTACTAAAATTTTGACATTCAAAATTTTAGCTACTTAAACTACCTGTAAAGTATATTTTGCCTTTATAAAGTGATTAGTTTAGATACTGAGATAAATTTCATAGACAACTAATAGGTTCCCTTTACTATCCTTAATTATTCTGCTTCCCAAAACCTTCCCAAGGTTACCTTTGGACACTCTATCAAAGTTTAATGTAGCCTAGCTAGGAGAAGACTCAATTTGAGTAGTTTTATATCCACCTTCTTAGTTTTTATATCTAAGATAATAGGGCTTGGGAGGTTCCAATATTAACTTAATCTAAAATTATTTTCCCATATCCATTTTCCTTAGTCTAATTACATCAATTTTTACTTGATTACTTCAAACATATTTAGTCCCATCATATAAGTGTTGCATTATTATTTTGGAAGATTTTATAGTTTCTCTCTCATCATAGACCCAAAACAATATACAAAATGTATATTCTCCATATTTCAAAAGGTTGATTGTAAAGGGATAATACCATTAAGTTATGAGATCTAAAATTGAAGACAATATAACCCAATAGACCTAAAATTTATCCAAGATCATACAACATATGTTAGATGCAACATGGTAATGAAACAAGAGTTGACTAACAAACTCAACATCACATTCACACAAAATACACTTATTAGGAATAATGAAACCTATTTTTGCTAAATTTTCATGTGTTAGGATTTTACTCTTAACTATAACCAATAATAAGAATTTGAATTTTGTAATAAGGTATTTATCCTAAATAAGTTCCAAGGGAAATTCATTTAAAAGTGAATTGAGAGCCAACCTATATATTGATTTGATACTTTAATTTTCATCTGAGGTATTAGTCTAAAGTAACTCATCATAATTTATTATTGTGATAACCTTGGATATCCTTATTTAAGGATCTTATCTTGGATAGATAATCTTGAGTTACTAAGTTCTCAATAAGGGTTCTCTAAGATTTACTATTTGGGTTAGTTTTAATGTAGTTGTTCACTCTTTCTTCCATATCTCTCTTAGATACTATACTAATAAGATCTCATGGGATTAAAAAATGTAAAGGGACATTAATTATAAATATTCGTAAAAAAAAATGAATTTATATCCTAATTATATGTTCTAATTAATTCTTTTCCACAATAGTTTAATTTTGTCTATAAGATTATTATAGAACTAGGAATCTTGAGGCTAATCTTATAGAACTAAGAACCTTGAGGATGGCTTCCATTAATAATAATATCTTTACTTTATTTTTGTCTAAGTATTTTTCCTTAGGAATATCTATTCACTTTAAATCCTCTTTCAAAATTATCCAACCCATTTTCACTATTAGATCTCTATTCATAGTCTTCACTTTTTAGATCCAAAGATCACCTTGTAGTTTGGGAAGACATACCCTATCCCAAGCTACGGGGGCCATTTTATGTCTCTTTTAAGAACCTAGCCAAAGACATCTCTTTTGAATTTTTATAAACTTTCTTAGTTAGACACCTAAATCTTGTCAAGCAAACACAAGTACCATATTTTCATTATTTTTATATTTATAGGCTCCTAATGCCTAATTAAGGTATTATTGTATCTTGTTTTATCCTATGTCCTCCTATTTTTGATATATTTCACTAATGTTTTCATTTTTTTTTATAAGCATTATTGTTACATTATATTCTTAGGTGTGTCACATGAATAATTTGTCATTTTCCCTCTTTTTAGATTAGTACCTTCTTATTTATATATAGTACCACTCCTTTTGGACTATCACACCATACATAATTACCCCAAAGCTATGGTCTTATTTTAATGTCTCTTTCAAGCCTTGTTTTTGGACACATTTTATTTGGGTCTCTTTTTATTACCATTTTATCCATTTTGAGTCAATTGGCATGCCAGTAAGTATTTAAAATCTTAATTAGGATTCTTCTATATATAGAGTCCTAAGAGGAATTTCCCATCTAACACTTATCTACCTATCAAAATTAAAATTAAAACAAACATATTACTTTCATTTTATATTTATAAATTTTATATTATTATCAATATTTAATTTTGTAATGAAGAGGGTTTATGTGAAGATAATTTATATCCATGTTACATATGATCCAATAATATATGCATAGTAGAGGGATAAATACATCATATTGAGGTCCCCTTTGGGAATATGTAGGAAACACTAAATTATATATGGATTTTTGAGGCTCTCTCAATTATTTTCCTTAGTTGTTCTCCCAATTTTGTGTTTGATTGCTATTTGGTTTTTGTGTAGGACTTTGTTATGGTTTTTGGAAGAAAATAGGAAAAAAATCTAGGCTATAACACTCGATAATATATATCTAGTAGGCTATAAGACATCTACAGTGGTGTCAAATTTATTTTTAATTTGTATACTTATTCCATAGTCAACTATTTATTCCATAGTCAACATAGAAAAAACTGATCTATTTAGACAAATGTGCAAACCTAAATTATCCAAAGCTACTAGTTGTATCCAAATAAAACTAGAAAATTAATTATTATAGTTATAAAGGCATCCAAGTCGGTGTCATATTCAAATCATAGTCACCTCTAATTCTACATATCTATAATAAATATAATTTTTCATTACCATTTTATCTCTTTTTTTTATCAAAACCCTAATTATTCATGTGTTAACAAATGATGTGCATGAATGATTATTTACTTACAATATATTCTTACTTAGTTACTTATCTAAATTAGATAATATTAATTTGTCTAAGTCCCAATTTTGATAAAGTATTCAACAAATGTTTTTGGGATACTAAAGATAGACATAAGTTATATTGGTCAGATTTGGAGAGAACTCTTAGGAAATTATATTTTTCCTCCTTGACTCATAAGATATCCCTTTATAACCGAGTCTCTTGCATTGGAATCAACTAGCCAATAAATTCCAAATATTACCTTTAATCCTTCCTTTATACATAAGCATTCAAAGGTATGATATAGGGATATATTTAACTTGACAACTCAAAATCCTAGATTTTTTATTCTTCTGAGCCACATGAGTATTGATGAAGTAAACTATACTTATTTCTATGTTAATAAATTTCCTAAAGACTTACTTACAGTTAGTTTATAATGTTTTGATTTGTTTTTCCTTTATCACTGATGCCTCACCATGAATCATAGTGTCATCAATGAAATTTTGATGAGAAATTGGGTCCACTAGGATTTAGGATTAAAACCTCTAATTTTACCTCTATTGAGTGTTTAGGTGAAACTCCTTCCAAGTGCCTCCACCATGATGATGAATAAGTAGGGATAAATATGATATTCCTATCTTAGACATATTTTGGAACTAAGAATAAATTATATGATCAATTAACAAAGATTAAAAATATGTGAGAGCATATACAAATGCATAATATATTTATGAATTTGGATTGGAATCCAAATCTCTCCAAGATCTTATCCAAGAATCTCCAAGACACTCTATCATAAGATTTGTTCATATCTAGTTTAAGTTACATGCCTTATTTGCTTTGTTATCCATATAATGAATAACATAATGAACCCTAATAATTATATCAAAAATCTATTTTATTGATATAAAATCACTTCTATGGGGAGAAATGATTCAAGGGAGGATTGGTTGTAGTCTCAAAGTAAGAACCTTAGTGAAAATATTATAGATAGTGTTATATAGGATGATGGGTCTAAAATATTTAAAGTTGATAACTTTGAAATTTTTGGGAACTAGGACTCAAAAGGTATTGTTGTTTTCTATTAAATTTACTAGAGGCAAAGAATTCATCAAGAACTCCAACTAGCTCAATTTGAATGATTACCCAAAAGTGTTTAAAAAAAATAGGAAGGAACCCATCCAACCTTTGGGCCTTTTCTTATTCCATTATAAATAAAAAACTTAATTTTCTCTAGAGATGGTGGAGATAATAGAGAATTATTGTTATTCTAATAATTTATATAAGGAATTTTATCTACAATACTTATTTTGATTTGAGGGTTTTTGATAACATTATCATGATAGGTTTTTTATAAAATTGAACCACTTCATCCTTTATTTTTGAGTTTTCATTGATTAGAGTACCATAAATTTTGGTAATATATTTTATTTTTTTAAATATTCTATTTTCAAGATGGAGATATCATATACCTAATGTTATCCTACAGTTTCTAACAATCCTATATTTATTGGGGTTTTTTAAACATCTACTGTAGGTTTCCTTATCCCTATAGAATAAATGAGATCCAATGTGATTTGAATTCCATTTTATATTTCCTTCATTGTCTCTCTATTTATGACCTATTTTTACTTTGATATACCTTTCCTTATTTCTATATAATTACATCTCATTTCTCCCTATGACTATTTGAGACCTTTTTCAAAATATTATGTGTTGGTTATTAGCAAATTTGATTATAGTTATGAATTTTATCAATTATTCTATTTTTATAGAAGACATCTTTTTTGATGAGCTATTATATTATGCTTATGATCATTGTTGATTAGTGACATTCAATAAATATTATGATTTCATGATAATTTTTATCATGGTATGGACTGACTATAAGTTTGTTCGTGAGTTTGATGTAGGATATTTTCCACCCTCAGTGACAATGTGGAGGGAGAGTATCATCATAGAGGGTGGAGTAGATGGTTACATTTTAGGGTAAATAGAAAATGTCTAGTACCCACACACACACACAATAGAAATGGATTGAGTGCTTGTTTTATTTGTAACCCTGTGGTTGATTTAGCAAGTTTGATGAGTTTAGTTATGATTATTTTTTAAAGCTACCATTAATAATTCATACCTTCATTATTATAGATGATGTTATTTTGAATTTTGTGTCTAGTTAGTTATAATGCAGTAAAACAATTTCTTAGACATTTATTTTACTTGTTACATAAATTAGCCTTACTAGTTATGTTGTGATTGCTTGTAAAACCACCATTTAAATCTAAACAATATTGGTAAAACTTCCTTGCAGATAAAATAATTTACAATTCAATTAGTGGTAAGAGGCTCGAATTCTTGGTTTACTTCTTGTGAATTTTTATTGTAATATACCCTTTAGGTGTCTATTTGGCAAAATAAGCATTAAGTATTTAGGGGTAGACACACATACCAAGGTAATTATTTATCAAATTGAACTTGTATTAAAATGGTTTTTATTTTTTGAAAATATATTATGATAATAATTTAGAGAACATTGAATATCTAATCAGGGTTATATTATTATGAATAAGACTAGAATGGAAATTACAAGTTTCTTCCTTTTGGATGGAAATCAGTTAGGCAATTGGAATTTACTTCATGCATGGAAGATTTTGGGCCATCGAGATCAAACTAAGTAGAAGTAAAAGAAAAATTAAATGGGGATGTATTTTTTTTTAATTTATGATGAATGATATGCATGTGGTGGTGGAGGATGTAATGAGAGGATTCAATTTGGTAACCCTATATAGCATGTAGAGAATGGATAAAAAATAAGTAGGGTAAATGGGAAAAGAAAGGAGTATGAAGGAACAAGGAAAACAAATAGAATAAGGAGGTTTCAAAGAGAAAAAGTTGAAAGCTAAAAGGATGGGTATCCACATTCAAATTCTAACAAGAAAAAAAAATAATCCAAGTAGGTTAAACTAAGACTATGTGGTGCTTTATCTATCTAACAAATTAAAAAATAAATAAAGAGAAGTGGGATCCATGGTAAATTTAATATATCTAGATAATCTTAAAATTAGATTGAATTATTTGACTTTAAATTTGGATATCCTTTTTTCCATGTGTGTGTGTGTGTGTGTGTGTGTGTGTGTGTGTGTGTGTGTGTGTGTGTGTGTGTGTGTGTGTGTGTGTGTGTGTGTGTGTGTGTGTGTGTGTGTGTGTGCACATGCGTGAGCGCGTGCGCGTGCATGCGTGCACCCATGCACATGCACATTTGCATATGCATGTGTGCATGCACATGTACACATGGACATGTACATGCATATCTTAGAAAAAAGGGGTTATATCCCTATTAACCTAGGGATAGAATATAGTTATGTCCATAGGCCAATAAGGATAGTAATAGAACAATCAAGCCATTATGGTTCCATTTTACACTAAATAGAGTTAGTTTAAAATTAAACTACATGAAGTAGTAGAATGTGGATTTTTCATGAATAACTTAAATTGAATTATTTGACTTTAAATTTGGATATCCTTTTTTCCATGTGTGTTTGTGTGTGTGTGTGTGTGTGTGTGTGTGTGTGTGTGTGTGTGTGTGTGTGTGTGTGTGTGTGTGTGTGTGTGTGTGTGTGTGTGTGTGTGTGTGTGTGTGTGTGTGTGTGTGTGTGTGTGTGTGTGTGTGTGTGTGTGTGTGTGTGTGTGTGTGTGTGTGTGTGTGTGTGTGTGTGTGTGTGTGTGTGCGTGCGTGCGTGTGCGCGCACATGTGCGCGCGCGTGCGTGCGTGTGTGCACCCATGCGCATGCACATTTGCATATGCATGTGTGCACACACATGTACACATGGACATGTACATGCATATCTTAGAAAAAAGGGGTTATATCCCTATTAACCTAGGGATAGAATATAGTTATGTCCATAGGCCAATAAGGATAGTAATAGAACAATCAAGCCATTATGGTTCCATTTTACACTAAATAGAGTTAGTTTAAAATTAAACTACATGAAGTAGTAGAATGTGGATTTTTCATGAATAACTTATAGCTTACAGTTTTAATAAAGTCTATGTTCAAACAAGATTTTATTTTAAAACAATATATGCATATGTCTATATGTGTATGACCACTAATGTGTGTGTGTGTGTCTATATATATAGGCATATATCCAACCTATTAATAAAATTAAAACCTCCTATAATAGTAATTGACTTGATATGTTTTATAGTGGTTGGTTGAAATGGATGTATTAGTAGGGTTTTATTTATATGAGAAAATATGACTAGATTTGGGGTTACAATATTATTCAAAGTCTACCTATGCATGAATATGATTTTTTTTTTTATCGCGATTAGTATATTTAATTTACACAACTATTATATTAAATGAATTTTAATATTCAATTTTATGGTATGAAATATGCTAAGAGTGACCAAAAAGCTATATAAGATGGGTTGGTTAACTTACTATTGAGTTCTAATCATTTAGTTGACCATAAAGAATTCCTTGTATTTAAGAAATAAAGGTGTAATAAATCTTGGAATTGTTATAACATAAATTGGTAGACTGTGATTTGGTTTTGAATTTTCTCTAGAAACCTGATTTGGAAGTTATCCTCTCAACCCTGCTAATTTTGACTATAGAGATGTGTACATGTATCAGGGCTATTTTGTAACTCAATTTTATCAAAAAAATAATTTCTTTACTTTGTTAAATAGCCTTTATTCTTGTAGGTAGAAAGATGCAGGGGTTATAATGTTGGGCATGTGGATGTTGATTTAACAAGTTTATGCATAAATTATTTTATGTGAACACAAATAGCCTAAATAAAATTTTTGCATACTTAATAGTATAATAAACTACTTAATTTGGGTAATATGTAACTAGCATTTAAACATGATAACATATATAAACTATACCCAAATAGGAAAGTATGAAAAAAAAATTAGGGAATGGATTATTGAATAGTTATGTAACATAAAAATAATGTTGCATGTTTTAATTATTATTGAATTGAGATCCATTTAAGCCTTAGAATAAATACTAAAGAATTATCAACTTACACTATTATGGTGCAAGTTTTGTTTACAATATATATTAACATAAATATGATTATAAGAAATGAATAAGAGTAAACTTGAGCATATAAATATTTTAACAAACTATCATGATGTAAGTAGTGTTCCTAATAACATCCTCAAAGCCTTACAGGGTAAAAGTACCACTGCATGATAGAACATCATGTCACCACACATGTATAATATTTCATCCAAAGGGTGGATTTTAATTATGTTGATCCATAATTATGTCTATAGGAGGAGGAGGCATAACTTATATAGGGTGATATCAAAGGGCTTCCCAAACTCTTTTTACATTGTTCAAAATCACTCTATCTGGAACTTTCCACCTACTCACCTTGCCTCTATAGACATCTCTTGGATGGGAGGTGATAGGGAAATGATTGAACCCATTTCTTACATGGAAGTAGATGGCCAAAAATAGTCTAGAAGAAACTCACAAATGGGGACCTCACTGAATTCATGGAGAGAATCATAGAGCATAATACAAAAGTGGCCCATGATTTTGTAGTGGGCTAGAACAAATGCAAGGTGATCATTTGTGGCATAAGAATCACTATTGAGGAGTAATTCATTGGGTAAGTGAATGGTATGTCTTATAAGGGGACTAAGGAATTCAAATACCAAATAAAAAACATGAGTTATTGCAATGATTATTCTAGATGAATGATTTTGTGAAAACTAAAAGGAAAGGCTTCCCACAGGATGGTATTCCTCATCATTGGCAAGAAATCTATCTAGAATTTATGCACTATATCAACCTTGAAGGTAAATACACATTTATCTTCTCCCACCATTTCCTATTGTTAAATCACTTTATTGGTTATAAGATAAGACTTCCTTTATTTCTATTTAAATCTCTTAAAATCATTGGTTTTCTTCATCAAGTAAATGAGACTAAACCTATCCTTCACCGAGGGTTGGTCTTTCTCCTCATCCAACAGAAAAAACCCTACATGGTTGGGAGGTCCCCCTAGGGGATCCTATACTAGGGAGGACTCCCTGAAGGAGGAGCCCACCTCAAGATCCTATCAACCCTTATAGATTACCACCTAGGCTAGCCTTTCCAAATACACCAATGATGACCTCTCCCTCAAGATGTTCATAGCCAAACCTAAGATGATCATCCTTGATGTGGGTACTTCTAAGGAGACCATTAGAAAGGGTAAAGACATTTTGTCAGAGGAGATGAAAAAGAACAAAGTACAAATGGAGAAGTTCAAATCCAAAGTCTAATATGTAAGGATGGTCCTCACCAAGCTTATATATGATTGGAATCCTTTACATAGATAGGTCAAGTCCATGGTGCAATCTTTCATTCAATCTTCTCAACCAGACCTGACCCCTATCATATAATCACCCAAGATCTTGGGGTCCCCCCATTGGGTTCTCCCAAGGTGGTCCCCAAAAAGCAGGCTCCCTTATAGGTCAAAGGATAGAAGAAACCTCATATGATATTTCTTGGAGAAGTAGCTAAAGGACATGGGAATTGCACATGGGCTAATATTTTAAAGGTTAATCAGGACATCCTAATCAAGAACCTTGAGGATGTTGAAGACCAACCAAAGGGACCTACCTCTTAATATTTGTTTATGGTTTATATTTTACTTGTTTTCAATTTAGTAGAGTGGTTTTTTGATGCTTTGGTTGGATGACCTTTGCTCAGCTTGTTGATACTTTTTATATGTCATGTTTGTGGTTCTAGGATCCCTGTAAAACCTTGTTTTTATCCTATTAAATAAAAAAGAGTAACATTGGGAATGTTAAATTATACCTCAATTTTTACATATGCATTTTTGGAGTTGAATTTATATTAATATGTGAATTATTTTTCCTATAAAAACCTACACTAATATGATTAAATGAATTTACATTTAAAATAAATACCTAATATTTTGGGTCATATTGATATGTGAGGATTATTGTTAGAAGATGTTAACAATATGTGTATGAAAACTTATGATTGATATGTATGTTAAGAATAATTTTATAAAGTCTTGATTGCTATTATTTCTTGATAACACACACACACACACACACACACACACACACACACACACACACACACACACACACACACACACACACACACACACACACACACACACACACACACACACACACACGCATGCACGCACATGCGCGCGTACGCGCACGCACACACACACACACACACACACACACACACACACACATTGATTTATTTTATTTTTATGTGTAACAATGTTAGTACACACATGTGTTTTAGTTGTTTCTTGATATTTACACTATATTTATTTTCACCTATATGAAGGGTAGGTCCACTCTCAAAAGGGAGGTTTGTGGGAGACCATAGGTCTATGATTAGATGTAAATCACTCAAATGATGCTCTCCCTCTTTAGTTAAATCAACTAGATGGAATTACACTCAAGATATGTGATGGATCATAAAGTTGTATCTTTATCTCCTATTGTACTTTTATACTATCATTTTATATACTTTATATTCCACCATATTGTACCATAATTATGGACGTATAAATAACACAACATTGGTTATGTACTTGTATAAAAAATTTTGATTTATAAATAATAGTGGATGTAAGTTTACTCTTGATTCATTTATGATTTGTCTTCATATCTAAAGTGTTTGATATGCATTGATGATTAGATGATAAAAATTATAAATTACTATTATGTTTAAGGTTGATTAATAAATGATGCATAATATTTCATTGAGATGATGAGTTGTAAACATATGTTATTTTAAATTCATTTATTTATGATATTTAACATAATGGCTATATTGTATCTTAAAAATGAGATTAATTGTAAAGAAATAGTACTAGTTTGGGTTATAACCAATTGGTCCTAACATTGTGGTATTAGCATAAATGTTTTAGCTCTCGAACCTAATGATTTTGATAATGTAGATATTTTTACCCCTAATTTTACATAAAGGAGAATGGTGTAAGGGAGATAGTTTGGTGAGGTCCCTTTAAATGTGAACCCTTAGGGTAATCCAATTCATCTAGTAGTAGAGAAAGTTATGAAACTTGACTAGATTCTCATTTAGATGAATGAAATCATGATCATATAGAAGTTCTTAAATGATAGCTTAATGGTATTGAAGAGTGGAATGAGTAGGAATCCCCTAAATAACACCATATTATATAGGAAGTTCCTCAAGAGCATATGCATGAAGAAGTGCATCAGGATGCTAGAGCTCAATTAGCTACTAAGTTAGAACAATATATGAAGATGGTTAACCCACCCAAATTTTATGGTATTATTTTGGGTGATGGAGAATAATATTGGCTAATAGAGATGGAAAAGTATTTTGAGATTTAAAATTATTATGAGGTCATTAAAGCTATTTGTGGATCTTACCAATTAGTGAAATAACAACCTAGTGGGCTAATAAGAAGCTTGAATTGAATTTGAATAACCACCACCTAGAAATAGTTTGTGGATTTTTTTAGAGCATGGTAATTACCTCAAATTTATTTTGACTAGAATTTGACAGAATTTAAAAATTTGAGGCAAGGAGACAAGTAAATAAATGAGTGTTGGGAATGATTTACTAAGCTCCTAAAATATGTCCCTTGGTATTATAAATATGAGCATTTATATATTCAATAATTCATTAAGGGATTAAAACCTTATATTGGATGTGAGGTGGATGTGCATGGGCCATCCACTATGGATTATGTTTTAAAAAATATATAAATTAGGAAAATAAACTAAAATATTCACATCAAATAAGAATGCAACTTAATCTTCACATCAAAATAGTAAGAATGTAACTTAATCTTCACATCAAGGAGCCTTTTGGAAATGTATCCATGTAGTGGTGGATAATCAACAAGATGAATACTAGGCCTCTCCCATTAAAGTGTTAGGTATTATTTTTGGTCATCCAATTACTATTTTGATTGATTCAAGAGTAAATGAATTTTTTATTTCTCATATAATGTTAAATAGACTATCCAGATAAGCTAGTTACATGGCAAATGTATGATTGCTGTAGTATGGGAATGTGTCTAAGGTCAAGGTTGACAAATGTCTCATGGAAGCTAAAATTTTGATGCTAAAATTCACTATGATTATGTATTTTTTTTTGCACCATTAGGATCATATGATGTGATCTTAGGGGTCAAGTAGATAGATAAAAATAAGGCCAAGGTGGACAACTAACTCAAAAAGGTGGAATGTTAGGATGATTTGGGAACCTTAACCCAAATTTAAGGAAATAAAAGAGAGTTAAAACTTAGATAAATTTCTGCCATTTAATTAAAAAGGGCTCAATGTAAAGGATGTCAATCATTCCTTGTCAATATGGATGAAGTTATAGAATACAAGAAACCTACCTTGGAAGATTATCCTTTTCTATAATGATTTTAGAATGTCTCCTTGAAGAACTACCAAGGTTGCCTTTAAAAAGAGAGTTTTATTTCTTAATAGTTATCATCATTGGATCAAAACCATAGTTTAAGGCACCCTATAGGATGATAATAATAGTGTTGATTGAGTTGAAGGCTCAACTTAAAGAAATTTAGGATAAGGTTTGATTTGGCTAAGTATTTCATCATGGGGAGTACCTATAGTTTTATTCAAGAAAAATGATGTAGCGCTTCATTTATGCATAGATTACCTCATGCTCAATAAAGAAAAAATAAAAAACATGTATCCATTACCTTACATTTATGATATTTTTGATTAAATGTATGGTGATACAGTCTTTTCAAAGATATATCTTCAGTTAGGATATTGCCAATTTAGGATTTGAGAAGAGGATATTTTAAAGATAGCTTTTAGAACTTGTTATGGTCACTATGAGTTCATAGGTATACCTTTTGGTTTAACTAATGCACTATAAAATTTTCTGAATATCATGAACATTATGTTCATATATTATCCTAAATAATTAATTCTAGGCATATTTGATGTCATCCTCATCTATTCTGAGAATTAGAAAGAGCATATTGAGCATTTGAGGTTAGTGTTACAATGGTTACAAAAGCACAAGTTATATTTTATGTTATCCAAGTGTGATTAATTTCAAAAAAAAATTAGTATCTGAGGCACATCATCTCTATATAATTAATCTCCATTGATCTACCCAAGATTAAGGCCATCATGGATTGGCCAATACCTAAAAAATTGAATGAGGTGCTTAGATTTATGAGACTAGTAAGATATTCCAGTAACATATTCCAAGATGTTTGTACCTAGCATTTCAAAAATAGATAACCTAATCACTTCTATTCAACTAGAAGAAAAATGGTTTTTTTGGTTAGATAAGTGTGAATAAGCCTTTCCATTCCTAAAATAAAGGCTTACTTCTGCACTAGTTTTATGGATTCCAAATTTGAATGCACATTGATCAGTGATAATTGATGCATTAAGAGATGGAATAGGAGGAGTAATCATATAGGAAGAGTTGGTTATGGCCTATGAATATAAAAAACTAAATCCTTATGAGGAAAATTATTCTCCTCGTGATCTATAATTGGTTAGTATAATTCATCCCTTATAGGTTTGGAGGCATTACTTATTGAGAAAACCCTTTGAACTTAAGACTAACAATCTAGGTCTACAAGTATAATTTCACTCAACCCAACATAAATTCTCACCAAAGTTAGTGGTTAGAGTTTCTTTCTAATTATGATTTTGATATCAACTACATTAAGTGCAAGAAAAATCAAGTTGTAAGTTCCTTTAGCCATAGGAGATACATTGTAACCTTGGCTACAATTAGAATCACCTTCATAGACTAGGTAGTGAATTTTTTACTAGGTGATGATTTTAATGAGCAATTTAAGAAATATTTGACTGAAATAATCACAAGATTAAAAAGATCAAGGTTTCTAGTTAGAAAATGATGGAATTTTTAGGTTCAATGGTAGGATTTATGTATCTAATAAGGAAAATTTGAGAAATATTATGCAAAGATAATTACATAATGCATGTTATCCAAGGCATAAAGAAGTAACTAAAATGGTATTAGAGTTAAAACCTTTATATTTTTGGAAAGGGTTTAAAAAGATATAGCTGATTTTTTTTCTAGATGCTTGGAGTGTTAGTGAATCAAGGATGAACACATGCATCGAGTTGGGTTGTTATACCCACATTTATTACTTGAATGGAAGTGATAGGTGATCAACATGGATTTTGTTTGAGGGTTGCCTATGTATAAGAATTGTCATGATATGATCTTGGTGGTTGTGGATAAACTAACCAAGGTAGTTCATTTTGTTCTTGGTAATATAATTGATGATGCACCTATGCTTGAAAAAATATTTGTGAAATAAATTTATAGATTATAAGGGTTTCTTGAAAATATTATTTCAGACAAGGACCCCAAAATCACTTCTAAATTTTGGCAAACTTTGAATTATACATTAGGAACTCAACTAAATTTTAGTAGTAACTACCATCTAGAAACAGATAGGCAAACAAAAAGAATAAATTAGATCTTGGAAGATCTATTGAGATTGTATTGCATGGACCAAACATACAAATGGGAAGAGTAAATTCCATTATTTGAATTTTTATATAATAAATCCTATCAATCAACAATAAAAATGGATTCTTTTAAGGAATAATGTTGTAGAAAATGTAGAACACCCATTAGTTGAGATCAAATGAAAGATATGGTAGTTTTTGGACCTAAATTTATTATTTAAATGGAAGAGCAAGTGAAATTAATAAGGTAGAGGTTGGTTAAATCCAATGATATGAAGAGAAGTTATGATGATATGAAAAGGATAGAAAAGCATTTTCCTATTAGGGATAACATTTTTCTATGGGTGAAACCCTAAAATAGTTCAATTTAGCTTAATAAATTAGTAAATCTATCACTTAGATGTGTGGGAACCTTTGAGATCCTAGAATTAATCAATCATGTATCTTATAGAATAACATTGCCACTAGATTTAGTATAAAAGCATAATGTTTTTCATGTATTTTACCTTTAAAAGTATATTTATGATCCTACACATGTTATGGATTGGAATGCATTACATGTTTAGGATCCAGATGTGATCACAATAGAACCAATAAGAATAATTGATACTCATAATCCTAGCTTGGATAATAAGGAGGTATCTTAGTGCAAGGTCTAATGGGACCAATATTTTAAAGATAGTGCTACATGGGAGGACTATGAGGAATTTATGAGGTTATTTCCTCATTTGTGTACTTAAATTTTTTTGTTGGCCATCACTTATTTTAATTTTTACATTTATACCAAGACATTACCATTTATCCCTATGACCATTTTAGACTTTATTCAAAATATTATTTGTTGGTTATTAGCATATTTGATTATAGTTATGAATTGTATTAGTTATGATATTTTGATATCAGACATATCTTACTTGATGAGTTTCTATATTATGCTTATGATCATTATTGATTAGTGATATTTAGTAGTTGTTATGATTTCATAATAATTTTTTATCATGGAATAGACTAGATATAGGTTTTTTGGTGATTTTAATGTAGGATATTTTCCACCCTAAGTGAAAATGTGGAGGGAGAGTATCATCATATAGTGGGGAATAGATGGTTACATTTGGGAGTAAAGATAAAATTTTGGGAACCTACACACACCATAGTATAAATGGATTGAGTGTTTATTTCATTTCTAACCCTATGGTTGATTTAGCAAGTTTGATGAGTTCAATTATGATTATTTTTATAGCTACCATTACTAATGCATTATTACATTCTAATAAATGATGTTGTTTTGAATGTTGTTTCAAGTTGGTTATAATGAAATAAAACCATTTCTTAGACATTTATTTTACTTGTTACATAAAGTAACTTTACAGGGTTATGTTGTGATTACATGTAAAACTATCATTTAAATCTAAATGATACTAGTAAAACTTCCTTATGGATAAAAAAATGTTAGTTTAATTCATGGTAATAGTCTTGAGTTCTTGGTTTAATTATTATGAATTTTATTCTAATACTTCCCTTAGGGGTATCTTTATCAAAAGAAGTATTAAGTATTTGGGAGTACACAACCCCCCTAAGGTAATTATTTATTAAATTAAACTTTTATTAACATGGTTTTTATGTTTTGAAAATATATTATGATAAGAAGTTTAGATAAGTTTGAATTTTTATTGAGGGTTCTATTATTATGGAAAAATATATAAAAGAACTTAAGATTTTCTTCATTTTGGATGGTAATCATTCAGGTAATTGGATTTTGATTCATATGTGGAGGGTTTTGAGCTACCAAGTTTGCACTAAGTATAATTATAACAAAGAGTAAATGGGGAAGTGGAGTTTTTTATTTATGAGGAAGGATATGCATGTGGTGTGGGAGGCCATAATGAGAGGAGTCAGTTTTGTGACCCTGCATAGTGTGTAGTGAATGGAGAAAACTATAAGTAAGGTAAATGGGAGAATAAAAGAGCATGCAACGGTAAAGAAAATAAATATAAAAGGGAGGTTTTGAAGAGAAAAACATATATGATACAAGGAGGTGTATCTAAATTTGAATTCAAATGAGAAAACAAGCAAAATATAGGTAGTCCAAGCTAAGACTATTTGGTGTTTTATATGTCTATCAAAGGAAAAATATGTAAGTTGGATCCATGGTAAATTTAATATATTTGACTAAGCTTGGAATCAAATTAAAATATTTGAATTTGAATTTGGATATCTTTTTATACTTGATGTGTGTGTGTGTGTGTGTGTGTGTGTGTGTGTGTGTGTGTGTGTGTGTGTGTGTGTGTGTGTGTGTGTGTGAGTGTGTGTGTGTGTGAGTGTGTGTGTGTGTGTGTGTGTGTGTGTGTGTGTGTGTGTGTGTGTGTGTGTGTGTGTGTGTGTGTGTGTGTGTGTGTGCGTGTGTGTGTGTGTGTGCGCGTGTGCGCGCACGCGCGCATGTGTGTGTGTGTGTGTGTGTGTGTGTGTGTGTGTGTGTGTGTGTGTGTGTGTGTGTGTGTGTGTGTGTGTGCGTGCGTGTGCGTGTGCGCACGTGCCTATGTGCATTAATGTATGCATATATTAGAAAAAATGGTTATTACCTATTATCCTAGGGACAAAAAATAGTCCTCCCACAAGCCAATAAAGATAATAATAAAACATTC
The DNA here is from genome assembly GCA_037957365.1 of Torreya grandis. Lineage (NCBI taxonomy): Eukaryota > Viridiplantae > Streptophyta > Pinopsida > Cupressales > Taxaceae > Torreya > Torreya grandis. The sequence goes on along the minus strand of JARHVA010001968.1, from coordinate 1,173,122 downwards.
AATCTATTAGGGTTCCCTTTTACATTAAAGATAACTAGTTCAAAATTTTGATATGCAAAGGAATATAATGTGGATTTTCATGAATAACTTACAAATTTTAGTTTCAATGATGTCATGGTTCAAATACTAGTCTTCATCGGTGATGACATATCTCAACCTCCCCCTATTGATATATGGTAGAATTTATAGGGGCATCTTACTAATCTTTGTTTTAAAACAATATATGCATATGTATATATACACATACAACTACTAATTTATATGTATGGATATATGTACACACATAGAGGTATATTCAACCTATTAATAGAAGTAAAACCTCTTATGATAGCAGCTGACTTGTTATGTTCTATAGTGGTTGATTGAAATGGCTATATTAGTAGGGTTTTGCTTATGTGATCAAATATGACTAGATTATGGGTTCAAATATTGTTTAAAGTATACCTATTGATGATTATAATTCTTTTTTAATTGAGATTAGTTGTTAGAACCCCATTAGTTTTAACTCAAAAATGCTAATTTTTTAAAACTCCACTTAATAATCAAATCAAATTATTCACATTAGATTAGTTATTATGATCTTTAACTAAATTCATACTTCTTAATAAATATATTATGATTCATTTAGATAATATTTATATTAACAAAGCCAAAAACATTACAAAAATAGTCCATCATAAATTTATAACTACTGAATTAATAACAACTCAACCAACTATTGAAAGTTAATACAATAATATTATAAAATTATTAGCATCCAAAATTATATTCATCAATTACAATAATATAATGATTTTACATCATATTGAATATAATAAATAAAAGGTTCCATATAAACAATAAGTGTCTATAAACTCTTTATATGTAAATATATTGAAATCATGAGTAAGAGTCTTTACCAATTTATTTCTAGAGGAAAGGGAGATCATCATCAAAGTGATTTTTCACACCAACCACATACCATAGATCTCCCCCAAACTTCCCAAATATGGAATGGACCTCCCTTCATGAATGAGCAAATGATAATGGTGTAGGTGTCAAGAAGTGAACTAGAACCTATATGTTGTAAGATTCTAACTACATGAAAAATATCATAAAAAATTTCATTTATAAAATGACATCATTCATACATGCATATAATCAAATAGATGAAATTATAATGTTAAATATAAATATTACTTTATCCAAAGTTTTTATATAGTTTAATGATCTATTAGATCAATCATAATCACACACACACACACACACACACACACACACACACACACACACACACACACACACACACACACACACACACACACACACACACACACACACACACAATCATATCTAATATATAATCTAAGTATTAAAACCTCTAGCTATATGCATAATAATATGTCTCATGATAATCATCATTAGTGACATTAATAATAGATTTCCAAATAATCTAATACAAAAATATCATGGATTTCTCATAAAGATTTAGTATTTAATACCATGGTAATTAAATACAATAAATATAGAATAATATCATGTTAAATAACAACTCATTTTCAAAAATATATTTCCTAAGTTCCAAAATACCCAATGTACATTTCCTATTAATTTAATATTCCATATGAAATTGATTTATAATAATCATCATAAAATCTAAGAATTTATCAATTCTTGACATAGATCATGTGTTCACATGCATTATATTAAATATCGCAATTCAAGAAATTCTAAATAAAATTATAAGTAAATAAAAAATAATAAATATATTTTTTTTTATTCTAATAAGTTAATAATGAGTTAAATCATAATTAATAACTAAAACAACATATTATTAATTAATGATATAAATCTAGTTTGTATATGAATAAAACTATGCGCTATAAATAAACATTTATTCATATATCAAATTATCTACATAAACATGGATATCTAATATGCCCATTTATATCTATACACATTTAAAATTCTTTTGCCATTTATAATCAAATGGCATAATATATACATATAAATGGTCATACATATACATATAGTTGAATTGATATCACACACACACACACACACACACACACACACACACACACACACACACACACACACACACACACACACACACACACACACACACACACACACACACACACACACACACACACACACACACACACACACACACACACACACGCACGCGCACGCACACACGCACGCACACACGCATGCACGCACGCACGCACACACGCACGCACGCACACACACACACACACACACACACACACACACACACACACGCCACGTGTGTGTGTGTGTGTGTGTGTGTGTGTGTGTGTGTGTGTGTGTGTGTGTGTGTGTCTGTGTGTGTGTGTGTGTGTGTGTGTGTGTGTGTGTGTGTGTGTGTGTGTGTGTGTGTGTGTGTGTGTGTGCGTGCATGCATGCGTGTGCGTGTGTGTGTGCGTGTGCATGTGTGTGTGCGTGTGCATGCATGCGTGCGTGCGTGCGTGCGTGCGTGTGTGTGTGTGTGTGTGTGTGTGTGTGTGTGTGTGTGTGTGTGTGTGTGTGTGTGTGTGTGTGTGTGTGTGTGTGTGTGTGTGTGTGTGTGTGTGTGTGTGTGTGTGTGAACTTGTGTGTGTGTGTGAACTTGTGTGTGTGTGTGTGTGTGTGTGTGTGTGTGTGTGTGTGTGTGTGTGTGTGTGTGTGTGTGTGTGTGTGTGTGTGTGTGTGTGTGTGTGTGTGTGTGTGTGTGTGTGTGTGTGTGTGTGTGTGTGTGAACTATTCATATAGAATATACTCATCTATATGAACAATCCACAATTACTTATATATGTATGTATATATGTTTGAGTTATCTAAAAACCCAATTTTCATACAAAGAATATAAATTCAAATTAACTTACACAACATTAAAGACCTACATTACACACAAAAAATTAATATAAAATAGTTTTTTACATACTATATGATACTTTTATTAAATAAAGTCATTCAATAAAATTTTAACCCCCAAATTAAACATCTAAAACCCTAAATATTTCACTTCAACATTTAACAATGTTAAAACTAAGTTTGAACCAATCATTTAATAAATATTCCAAACCCCATTATAAAATCTAAACATTGAATCTATTCAAATACCTAGAATAAATACTAAACCAGTCTTAAACAAGGATCATATTCCCATAATCAGTTCATAAATTATTTTATACATAATCAATAATAAAAGTAAGAACACAGTCGACACTCAATAAAGTAATCACAAAAAACAAAAACCAAGACACACATCTAATATAATTCTTTATACTAGATTTATTATACATATCTATACATAGTCAAGATTCAATTATTTATTATCAAACATTACAAGTTATCCTAACATAGTTAGCATATATAGTGATATATCCACTATCATCTATAGATTTTTATACATTAAATTCAAATTAAATTAATGTGTTCATAATTAACTATAATTTAAATACTTAGTCAATTAAATAACCTAGGTATGACATATAATATCTTTCCACAATTTTTATTTACTTAGATTTTAAGAAAATGTCAAATTATGTAAAATTATTATCACCAAAATAATATAAAACATGTGATAAGACATTTGCCTTCATTATCTAACTATCATCCCTTAATTCAAAGTTAAAACAAAACTATTTATTCTTAGTCAACCATTTTATTCATTCATACCCATCTCATATATAAGTATTTTAAACTCAGAAGTTAACATACATCCATAAAACTCAATCCATAACATATTCATAAAATTAAATCAATATATCCTAAAATAAAAACCCAACCTAAAACTATGCTCAAGCCATATGGATAATGAACTCTCACTAATTTTACTATACTTATTTTTTACTCACAGTCACTATAACAGATAAACCATTTATTCATAATTAACATACATAGTCAACTTGTTATAGTTTCATATATTCAAGAAATACATAGTCGATATAATGAATGCAAGAACACCAGTTTAAACCCCCATCTACACCAAGTCTCTATTACAAAAACATTACTTTTTTATATATATAATGAGATAAATAGTAATTCCAGTGAGTAAATGAACATTTGATAACCCTACTCAAAACCCTATACCTGAGCAAGGTTTTTAAGTTATTTTTCTAACACATTAACATTTCATTTACATAGAATTATACACAGTCATTTAAATCCATATAACTATGTACATAATGAAAAAACCATTCACAAATAGTAAACCCATAAAAATTTTATTTTCATGATTACTCTAACCATTTGCATACATGTTACACAAAGCCAAATCATTATATTCAATTCTATGGGGAAATTCTTCTTGCATAGGGTCAAATCCATGAGTCTATCTAGGGTTAAAACCCTATAACCTAAATTTGTTAAACCCATTAAACTTTATTCATTTTATAAAAAGAATATAAATGTTTAGAGTGAACCAAAATGAAACCCTACCTCTTTAAATATTGAGATAGTCTACCTTTTTGTGTGAAACTTAAATTTATTCTCCTTTCTTTCATTATTTTCTTTATCTACCACGGCTTACCCAAATCACTAAAATCTCTTCTTCTTTATTGTTTTCTTAGACCATTGCATGAATTTGAAAACCCCTAAAACCATGATGACCAATTCCCTGTTACTACCATAAATACTTGCCATCAAGCTATAAATTTCTAGCATGCTTTCCAAACTAGAAAACTCCTATGTTTCCTATAATTTCTAGGTAACCCTCACCATGCTAAGCATGGTTTGAATGACCAAGCCAAAAAAGACAAATGTGCTTCCATAGATTAGGGTTGACATAATAATATGTCAATTAACATAATAGTTATGTTTTTAAAATAATATGAATGTCTATCCCATCTTAAGTATTGAAAAATAATTAAAAAAAATTAATAGTCATCACCACATATCTAGGTCAACATTAAGTATTTAAACTTAAGTCCCCTTAGGTCTAGGTTAGTCTTACTAAAATCATTTTGGTATTAGCTTAAAATGCAATTTAATTATATATTATATATTGATATTATAACAATGCTTTTGTTGAATGTTTGTAGGTACCAGATTGAAAATTTATGCATACAAATATACAAAGTATAAACATTCAAAAATGTTAGAAACACCATGATCATAACAACCAATAAAAAATTAAGATAATATTTATTAACATCAAACACAATCTATTTCACATTAATGCATCCAATCATAAATTAATTAAACATACTGAAACTTAAAGTAACCATGAATTCTATTATGCTTAGTGGTATGTGTTGGGTTAATTATCAAATATAAAAACCTCCAATGTCTCCATATATAGCATCTTCCCTGATGATACCCTCCTTCCATATTTGATTGGAGAGTATCATTTCTCCTGCATCAACCTCACAAATATAAATGGTAGTTAGCCCATAACCAATATAATCAATACAAATGCCACTAAAGCACATTAGTACTAAATAAACATCATCACCATGAATATTAACACTCATATAAAACTAACCAAAATAAGTAAAGAGTCATAATAATAATCATTAAATGTTTGTCCATACATCAACATAATGTAAAGTAGTCTACTATAGCAGTAATTAAAAAACATTAACTCTATAATATCTATTTAATAATAAAATCATATTTAGTGAGGAAATTGGGATGTAAAATTCATAGATTTCATTCACACAACTATTATATTAAATGAATTTTAATATTCAGTCCTGTAGTATGAACTATGATAAGAGTGACTAGGAAGTTGTATAAGATGTGTTGGTTCACTTATTATTGGGTTATAATCATTTAGTTGACCATAATGAACTCATATTAAAGAAATAAAGGCATTACAAATCTAGGTTTTTTTATAACATGAATTGGTAGACTATTCTTTGGTTTTGACTTTTCAATAAAAACTTGATTTGGAATTTATCCTCTTTACCATCTTGAGTGTAACTATGAAGACTTGCATATGTAGTAGGGTTGTTTTGTAACTCAATTTTATTAACAAAATAATTGATTTTCCCCATAAAAGAGTCTTTAGGATTATTAATGATAGGTATAAAGATGTAGGTGTTATAATACTTGGTATGTGGATGTTGATTTAACACATTTATGCATAAATTATTTTATGTGAACACAAACAGCTTGAGTTAAATTCTTGCATACTTAACAATTTAATAAACTCTCTAATTTGGGTAATATGTAACTAGCATGTGAACTTGAGAACATTTATAAAATATACCTAGATAGGAAGGTATGAGTGAAAATTCAAGGAATGGATTATTGAATCATAATGTAACAAATAAATAACGTTTCAAGTTTGAATTATTATTGAATTGAGATCTATTTAAGCCTTAAAATAAATATAAAAGAAAGATTATAAATATTATATTATGGTGTGAGTTGTCTTTACATTATATAATAATATAAATATGATTATAATATTTGAATAAAATTAACCTTGGGCATGTTGTATTATACATGGATGTTGACATAAGCATTTTTGGAATTGACTTTATATTCATGTGTGTAGTATTTGCCTACACAAATCTACTCTAATATGACTAACTAAATGTACAAGTAAAATAGATACCTAATCTTTTGTGTCATATTTATATATGAGGATTATTGTTGGAAGCTATTAGTGATATTCTTATGAAAAATTATGATTGATAGGTATGTTAAGAACAAGTTTATAAAGTCTTTATTTCCACTCTTACTTGACAACATATCCATAAAAACTAAATTGGACATTGTTATCACATAAATTTTGCACCTGTTGTTGATGTCATATCTTGTTGTGTGAAAATATAATTATACAATAGGATCACCTCCAAGTTGTAGGACCTTGGTGAATTGAGGTTAACCTAAAGAAAAGGCCAAATTCCTTTAGCTAAATTTGGTGCAACTGATAAACTACCAGTTTATATAAATTCCACTTATTTAGTGATCTTGATCCTAAACTAGGGTTCGATTAGGGAAAAGATTTTTGATGATGAAATATCTAAACTAAAAATGATGATTGTACTAAATATTTTATAGTTTATTTTAATGCTTTCTTGAATGAACACAACATAATAGAAAATAGATTGAAATTTATAGGAACACAAACTCATGTAAATGGGAAATCCAAGGCAATATTTGGTATTTTTCATATAAGGGACATTATTATTTTATTATAATCAAAAAATCTTCTAAAAGTGAAAATAAAATAAAAAAAATGAAATTTCATGACTGAAATAGGAATTAAAACATCCAAAAATATTCAAATAACCTTGCATACACATAGATTCCTCATATAAGAAAGGCAAATCTTTAATTTATTCTAATTCTCTAGGTTACAACATGTAGAATAATTATTCAAAATATATAATAATATTTATAGAATTTAAAAAAAATATATTGACAACACCATATTTCCCATATTTATATAAAATAAATCATAAATGAGATGTAATTAATAATGAAATCCAATGACTAGTAGAAGAACATGCAAATCTAGAAAGTCCATGAAAAGAGTATGATTTATAGTAGGTATGGTGTCCATGGGATGGTGAAAAAGTTGTAAAAAACACATGCAAGAGCTAAGCATGATCTTTAGTTAGTGGAGGCATAGTGGGAACATTGAAAAAATCATGCAACACCTTCCTTCTCCAATTTAGCTAAAAATTCTTCTTCATGCAATGTGGGGCACCAAAGTGAAACTCTAATTTTAGAACTAAAGATTTCTTTAAGTTAAATTAAATTAATTTTTTCTAAAACCCTAATTTGTAATTTTCAAGTGAGACTTTTACAACTTTCAAGTCATACCACTTTGTCAAAACTGGAATTGCATTTTTCAATAAGTGTTTTTACAACTTAAGCAATTAAAAACCTTGTCAAAATGAAAGGTGTAATTTAGAAGTCTACTTTATAAAAATTTTAACCTATCAAAATAGAAACTGTAAAATACACATGGCTCTTTCTCAAAAGAGTTGTCAAAAATATAGTTGCAATTTACAATTTATGTTTTTGCAACTTCACAATACTTTTACAATAATGAAAATATAATATACATGAATGCTTTTTTATGGTGTTTTATTATTTTTTAGAATAATTTGGTTTTATTAATAATTAGTAAAGATGTATGAGAAAAGTAAATCAAAAAATAATATGCAATTATTAATCTATTGATTTGTGTAAATAGATTTTTACTTTTGCCTTTTCTAAATATAGTAATAAATAAGAGAAATCTAACTTAGCTTATTCTGAATGATCCAAACTAATACATGGTCTGATACTAGAGTTGTATAATTGGGAAACTATCAAAAATTGGATCCTAAGGTTCATTTATAGGTTTGATAAGAGTGTCAAAAATGGGACACCTTGTTTTCTAACATTATAGTCCTTTCCAGCACTATTGTCTAGGTGGTCTGAGTTTTGTGGGTTTTATTCAAAATGTGTATGTTACCCTATCAGTGAAATGTCAAAGCTTAGAAGCATGTGGATCTTGATATGCATATATTTCAAATTTTAAAATCCTTAGGAGCTCTTTGCTATTAAACATGAATGGGAACTTGGAAACGATAGAAAAAGGGTTAGTGTGTAAAGAATACGTTGGATGCACTTCGCACCCCATGTGTGGGCACATTGCCTACATACCAATACTTTGAGGAGGTATCACACTAATGTAGTTATCCTATTGAAGTACTTGGTATAATTATGTATGATAAATTCAACTAGATGCAAAAGTAGATGTACTTTAGATGGTTAAGGACTGGTGCAAAGGTTTGAATAAGCTTGAAATGATCTTGGAAGGTTATATATAGAGAATAGGGAAGAGTGATTGAGTGCACTTTCTTATATTCTTGATCCTCTCTTGTAAATGAGTGCCCACACTTCTAAATGGACTTTGAATGGCCTTTTATAGGGGAATTAATGATCATGGGTTAAATGAATTCATGTTAGGATAATAAGGAAAAGGACTATAATGTTAGAAAACAAGGTGTCCCATTTTTGACACTCTTATCCAACCTACAAATGAACCTTAGGATCCAATTTTTGATAGTTTCCCAATTCTACAACTCTAGTATCAAACCATGTATTAGTCTGGATCATTCAGAATAAGCTAAGTTAGATTTCTCTTATTTATTACTATATTTAGAAAAGGCAAAAGTAAAAATCTATTTACACAAATAAATAGCTTAATTATTGCATATTATTTGTTGATTTACTTTTCTCAGACATCTTTACTAATTATTAATAAAACCAAATTATTCTAAAAAAATAAAACACCATAAAAAAACATTCATGTATATTATATTTTCATTATTGTAAAAGTATTGTGAAGTTGTAAAAACATAAATTGTAAATTGCAACTATATTTTTGACAACTCTTTTGAGAAAGAGCCATGTGTATTTTACAGTTTCTATTTTGATAGGTTAAAATTTTTAGAAATTAGACTTCTAAATTACACCTTTCATTTTGACAAGGTTTTTAATTGCTTAAGTTGTAAAAGCACTTATTGAAAAATGCAATTCCAGTTTTGACAAAGTGGTATGACTTGAAAGTTGTAAAAGTCTCACTTGAAAATTACAAATTAGGGTTTTAGAAAAAATTAATTTAATTTAACTTAAAGTTATCTTTTGTTCTAAAATTAGAGTTTCACTTTGGTGCCCCACATTGCATGAAGAAGAATTTTTAGCTAAATTGGAGAAATAAGGTGTTGCATGATTTTTTCAATGTTCCCACTATGCCTCCACTAACTAAAGATCATGCTTAGCTCTTGCATGCATTTTTTCCAACTTTTTCACCATCCCATGGACACCATACCTACTATAAATCATACTCTTTTCATGGACTTTCTAGATTTGCATGTTCTTCTACTAGTCATTGGATTTCATTATTAATTACATCTCATTTATGATTTATTTTATATAAATGTGGGAAATATGGTCCTAATATCATGCTAGGACTTACATTTTGTATTTAATACTATTGTATATTGATTTATCTACATTACCATGATTCACTTGATCTCCTTTGAGTGTGTGCAGTGATATATAGCTACCTGATTGCTTCACTCTACCCATTGAGGGGAAATTCCTACTTATACATTCAAGACACACATTGATATACATACACACTAGGGGCATATTCTACATGAAAAAACCATCCAGGTTATGTGAATCCTACACTACACACTTTATGTTATCATGTTGATGTATATAACTTACCAAATTACATAGATTACTATATCAACATTTCACTAGTATCTAACACTTGTGTATTTATTGGCATATAGCTAGTCTTGTACTATGCATGTCTTACATACATTCACATTTGATTTGATTATTTAGATGTGATTCTACCTTTCCAATTATTACATGCTTTCTCCTCTTGCTTAGCATAGCCCGTGTGATTGTATTTCCAGTTCTTGCTTGTCTCCTATTTGTGCCTTAGGACATTTTCCAGTGTCCTTTACCTATATTCATGTGTGTGTACCTTAGGAAATTTAACAATGCCCTTTTATTTTACTCTTTCATGTGTTTTTTCCCCTATTCCAACTTTGTTTCTTTCACTTATATTTGTATGTGGAATTTGAAAATGCCTTCTATGCTTGATTTCTAGTTTGAGTGACATGTGCCCATGTCCCTTGTTTACATGGCCCCTTGGCCATCCTTGTATGCTTCTTGCTTCTTGATTATTTACTTAATTACCTATTTATTTATTAATGTGTACAATGACATGATCCACATCATGAATTTCCCCTACTTTCTTGGATTCCATAATGGACATCATGCTACGTCCATCCAACTAACAACTAACATCTAACATTTCCAATTCCATTTTAGTACATTGCACATTATTTTACATTGTTATATATATCTAGGCATACCCTTATTGATCTAAAAATATATAAATAAAAACATTATTATATCTACAAATATCTTGTCAAATGTCATTGCTACATCATGTATCTATACAACATAAACACACTTGTAGGACTCTTTCTTCTGAGGGTAGTCATTACAAGTTCATCATTCATACCCTTAAAAGAGGGGCCAAAAAATAGGGGTTTTGTCATAGAGATCAAATATCCTAAAAGTAAAAAAAAAAAACATTCAGATCACCCAATTTAGAATCTAGAGGTCAAACCAGTCAAAATAGAGCAAAAAAATAGTGATAGTTTCAAATCAACAACTAGTTTCAGCACATGATAGTAGTGCCAAGCATAGGGGTGTCCTTATTTTGAAACTCCTATCTGTGTATAAAAACACTTAGGTTTTATATAAATAGGCAAAAATTTTAGTTTAAATACAATTTTTGCACATCTAGATCAGTCAAAATTAGCAACTTAGTATAGTTTTCTCAAAGAATCTAGATACGGGGGGTTATCATGTAAAACATGATGGTTCTCACATTAAATATTAGATAAGGTAGTTAACATAACTTCCAAATTAGAATCTATGTTCTAGACACTAGCGATTGGGGGTAATGTGCATGACACATTGCTCTTCTTTTATTTTTGAGCTTAATTTATTATTTAGGCATTCTCAATAGTTGTGTGCCTTACTCCATCTACAGGTGGTTGGCATCAATTTCAAGTTGAACTTTCATACAAGTCTAACTTTCCAAGTACCTAAGTTCCTGAGTTGGCTTTAATATAAGCCTAGTACATCAATTTAGAGTGGATTTCATACAAGCCTAACCTCCATCTTTCAAAATGGCCAATAATAGCCTAGTTTCTAACATACATTCAGGCTATCCATGCCACATTCTCAAATTTTTAGAACATCCATGGGGTCTATGAGCCATCTCATATGACATCTATTCTATACTAGTATCACTTCATAGTTTCACTTCATAAGGCAATGATGGAGCCAAAGGACAACCTTTGTATTCTTGAGCCACCTATTTAGAAGGATTGGACACATAATCCAAACATTGATTACCACATGCATGATTCATTAATTTTACTTAGTTGGTGATGATGGATTCAAAAGGCTAGACTTTGAATTCTTGAGCCACCTTATATAGAATTGAGCACTCAATTCTATTCATGATATTACTCTTGATTCAACACATACCTAATATCATTTAGCATAATCCAACATCACAATAGGTTTTGTATTGGTTCATGTACTCAGTGAGGTGTATTCTTTCCTTTCTCTTCCTTTTATTCATATTTTGTACATTATTATTTTAGATATAACGTATCTAGTAAGAATAAATCTACTCTTATATTTTCATTGAAGATTCACACTTCATAACACGCTCTCTATATGCATATCCAACATCACATAACTTCATGAGCTTCTCCCTTATAGGTAAGTTCAGGTATGTGTTTTACTTTCCTTTATCCTAGTATTTCACTTTGTTTCATCACTAGAATAAAGGGTAGGGGGGAAAGGTAGTCATATAAAACATAAAATTAGATGACTTAAGCATGGATAATGACACCCAATCCATAGGTCTTCTTACTTGCTTACACAACCCTTTTAGGCTATTCTTTCATTGATTCCTAGTCATCCATAGCCTTCTGTACTTAACCCTTATAGACATAGGTAATTTTTTTAGGCCTAATTTTATCCCCCTAGGTTTTATTCCCTTAGGATAGTAATGTCAAACTTGTATAGGAGTGTTGGAACCCAAGGTGTCCTTATTTTGGTCCTAATGATCATATTATTTTACCCATGATCATTAATTCCCCTATAAAAGGCCATTCAAAGTCCATTTATAAGTGTGGGCACTCATTTACAAGAGAGGAGAAAGAATATAAGCAAGTAAACTCAATCACTCTTCCCTATTCTCTATATATAACCTTCCAAGATCATTTCAAGCTTATTCAAACCTTTGCACCCGTCCTTAACCATCTAAAGTACATCTACTTTTGCATCTAGTTGAATTTATCATACATAATTATACCAAGTACTTCAATAGGATAACTACATTAGTGTGATACCTCCTCAGAGTATTGGTATGTAGGCAATGTGCCCACACATGGGGTGTGAAGTGCATCCAATGTATTCTTTACACACTAACCCTTTCTCTATCATTTCCAAGTTCCCATTCATGTTTAATAGCAAAGAGCTCCTAAGGCTTTTAAAACTAAAATTATAGATGATGCATAAAACTAAAATGTTTTTGGTATTTTTGACATATTTGAATGTTTTTGTGTTTTGATATAAGCTATGTATAGGAGAAACTGGAAAGAAATGATACTAACTAATGAGTCTCATGGGATATTCCCAATTATGGTGTCCTATATCATGGTGGCTCATTTAAAACCAATCGTAGTGGGTTTCTACATGAAATAGGTTATAGAAAACTCACCTTTAGTGAATATTTCTTTGAAGTGGTACTCTATGATGTGTATGACTGAGCAATACATCATGATAGATATAAAACCTAAACTGGTGGCTTATTTAATACCAATCATAGTGGGTTTCTACTTGAAGTAAGTGGGTTGTTTAATACCAATCATAGTGAATATTTTATTGAAGTAGTACTCTGTGATGTGTATGTGTATAGAACTATACTATATATGCCATGAACTACACTATTGTATGTAGGTTTAGCTCATTATACTAGTCTCTAAATTCATTGAGTAGGTGGGATAGGAGATATCTTATGAGGCTTTGTCTGATAAACTACATTACTCTCATGATGAGTAACTGATGATTCCTATGAAGGAATGTCCTGGAAGGACTCAATCATGGAGGAATGAGGTTTATGGTTCCATGATGGAGGAGATCTCAGTTCCCCCTATGTGAATTCTTTAATGCCATTATCAATACATATATTAGTGTAATTCTTGAGTCCATAACAATGATTATCTCTATGTCCATGGATACGATGGTAATTATAAAAGGGCTAATGTGGTTGCCTATGTAAGAGATGTGGATCTCATTGATGAGTAGAAGGTAATGTGATTAACCTCTTATCTAGTAGTTTTGATAATATAACATATGGATTGTCCCTCTCTGAATTAAATTACAATGGCTCCCTACTATTATTCTCTATATTTCTTATTGTAGGTTGTGATTTTTGGTTTTGATATGTAACATTGATTGCAACCAATTGACTAGATGAAGGTGCATATACATGATTGGCACCAGGGTACCTTTGAATATTTTATATTATAATATGATTTTACAATGTTGTGATATTTTCATGTGGTAAATGATTCTACATTTGTAAATCTAAAAATAACTTGCTCATGCTAGTGATTTTATTCGTTAGAGTCTCACAAGTGCAAACCTTAGTTGCTTTTGATTGAACATGTAAGCACATATGTTGAAGAGGCTTTGAAGAAGCTATAGGTATAATGTATGCATTAGGAGTAATAGTAAAGGCTACCTGACCTTTTGGAGGGGTGATAACATGGACCTAGTTAGAGGGAAATTAGTTATCACCCTCTTAAGGGAGAGGAGGAGAAAGTATTTCTTTCTTTTGCATGAAATATGATGTTTAAAAAAGAGTAGCCAAAGAGGCATATACATATAGGTAGAAACTATGCATGTAAGCTAAAAGGCACATAAGTGGAGTTATAAATTCTATAGAAATATGAGTATAGAGAACATTCCACATGAAAGATAGAAAACAAGGAATAGAAAGCATGAATATGTGCATGTATGCATAAGAAATTATGGCATATGTTATGCCATTTTTAATGTGTTTAGCATGATAAACCTGTATATTTTTTCCTATGAGAGATAGAGAGAAAAGGTTAGAGAGCATGAAATTGTGTATGAATACATAAAGAGTTTTGACATGTGACATAACATTTTGAATGTGTTTATCATGATAATCTTGAAAAATTTTCCATATGAAAGATAAAAAGCAAAGGGTTAAGATCATGTATTTTTGCAAGAATGCATAAATATCTTTGACATGTATTATGATATTTTTAATGTATTTAACATAATGAATCTGAAGATTTTTCCATATGAAAAATAGAGAGTAAAGGATAGAGAAGATGATTTTGTGCCTAAATACATAAAGATCTTTGACTTGTAACATAATATTGCTAACTTGTTTAGCATGATAAACTTGAAAATTGTTCCATATGATAGATAAAGAGTATGCAAAAATCATATTGAAATCTTGTGAATTTTTAGCAATAAATTTTGTAGTATCACTCCTTATTATGAAAAATAAGCATGAAATGCAAAGAATGAAACTTTGTACTAACATATGATAGACTTCATCATTCATATACATGATAAGGCCCATTATGGTGTCCTTGTTATTTGTAATAAATGTAAGAAAAATTTGTACATAAGTGAGAATTATTTTTGTAATTTGATTATAGATGTAAGGTGATACCTCAAGAAGCAAATAGATGCTAGTACATTCAACTAGGGATTTAATCAATGATATTTTTACAAATTAAAATGAATTTTTGAAATTAAAATTGAATTTCTAATTTAAGTATGCAATAAAAAATCATAAATTTATGGGAAAATGCTTGATTTAATGGGACCTATTAGATGCAACTAAGGTTTATTAAATGAATTTTTAAAATGAGTATGATAATTTTAAAAATTTAATATGAATTTATAGAAAATTTGTATAATTTTTCTTGAAAAAAATAGGAAAAATTGGAAAATATTTCTAAAATTAGGAATATATTTTTCCTAGTGTTTGGAATGTGTTTGAATGCAAGAAGGACCTAGTAAGTGAAAATTAGGGTTTTAACAAAATATGTCATATTTTTTTAATTAAATTATATATTTATTAATTGTAAATTCTATAAAAATCAATAAATTATGGAAAAAAATTATAAATAATTATCCCTAGGGTTTCTAGGGTTTTTGTGTGAAATTCGAAGTCAAGTTCACTAAAAGATTTATTATTTTTTAGAATAATGGGATTTTATTCCTAATTAATAAATACATCTAAGAAAAGTAAATTAGTAAATAATATGAAATAATTAAGCTACTAATTTGTGTCAATAGATTTATATTTTTGCCTTTTCCAAATATAGTAATAAATAAGAGAAATCTAACTTAGCTTATTATAAATGATCCAAACTAAGATAAGGTCTAATACTGGAGGAGCAAAACTGGGAAACTACCAAAAACTAGATCCTAAGGTTCATTTATAGGTTGGATAAGAGTGTTAAAATTGGGACACCATATTGTTTGGTGATATAATCCTTTTTTAGTGTTGTTTTCTAAGTAGTCTAAGTTTTGTGGGTTCTATTTAACAAGCCTATGCTACCCTATCAGTGAAATATCGAAGCCTAATAGCTTGTGGAGATCATTATGTATTTGTTTCAAATCTTCAAAACCCTAAGATATCTTTGTGATTAAACTTGAATGAGAACTCGTTAAAGATAGAGAAGGGGTTAGTGTGTAAAGGATACGTTGGATACACTTCACACCCCATGTGTGGGCATGTTGCCTACATAAAAATATTATGAGGAGGGATCAAGCTAATGTAGTTCTCATATTTAAGTGTTTGGTGAAATTGTGTATGATAAATGCAAATAGATGCAAACTAGATGTACATTGGATGGTTAGGACTAGTGCAAAGGTTTGAATAAATTTGAAATGATCTTGAAAGGCTATATGTAGAGAATAAGGAAGAGTGTTTGAGTGTACTTGCTTGTATTCATGCTCCTCTCTTGTAAATGAGTGCCCACCCTTATAAATGGAATTTAAATGGCCTTTTATAAGGGAATTAATGATAATGGGTTAAATGAATTTGCATTAGGATGATAAGGATCTAAAATAATTTGACCATTAGGACCAAAAATGAACTTGGACAATAGTGCCAAAATCAAGACACCCTAGGTTATAATGCTCATGTCCAATTTGGACACTATTATAATAAGGGAATGCCACTTGGGGGGATGGAACTGGATCTAAAAGAGCTGCATGGTTCTATAAGGGTTAGGTCTAGAAGGTTGTGGATGACTAAGAATTAGTGAAAGAATAGCCTAGAAGTGGTGTGTAAGCAAGTAAGAAGACCTATGGATTGGGTATCATTAACCATGTTTGATTCATCCAATTTTTAAATTTATATGAATATATATGGGAAGAATTAATATATTTCTAGCACTTCCTCTGATTCTTTATCATTCTTAGCTTGTAATTTATGAACATACACATCAAAAGCCTTGAAGATATCCTAAATTTTATCTTCATCTGGGCCAAAAGTGTAGAGTTTGGTTATCTTGAAATATTATTATGTATTAAATAGTTCCCTTATCAAATATATATGTTATTTAATCTCTTTACCCATTTGATCTAATGTGTTATGATACTTGATGAAATGGTGGATAAAGCTCAAGTTAAAAATTGTATCTCATGCAGATTCTTTTTCGATCATTTCTTTGAATTTATTTTGATCTTACTCTACTAAAAGGAAATTATCCTAATAATCTATTGGTTGGCATGAAAATTTATTCAAAAAATATTCAATGTCATATAACATGTTGGTGGTCTTGCCATGTTCAAATTTAGCCTTATGGGCAACATATATAATCATTTTTATTCTTAATTGAGCTATTTTATCTAACTCCTCTAGCTATCCATAATTTTTCAATATGTTTTCCACAATGAGGATGTCCATGTCAATTAAATCCATATCTATCAATATTGGATATAAAAGATTCGATCTTTCTATCTTTCCCTCATATTTGTTGACCTGTTCTCTCAAGGTGACCCTTCTTTCCCTCATAACTATATAATGATCCATTACTATATCAATAACTTTGTTACCTTTTGAGATGATCTCTTCTACCCAGTCCTTGGTGGTTGTTCCCATGATACTAATTTATATCACCATGTCAAGTGTTGCCTAATCTATGATCTAGGTGATGGGCTATGATGGTTCAAGTTGTGCTAATTTCATAGTGGGCTTGATGAATTTATTTAGTGCAATCATTAGTTGTTCAACCTTATTTTTATCTCATCTTTAGTGACCTTATCACTATCTAGTTTTTTAAAGAGGGAGTTAATGTTGGATTTAACATCATGTTTTAAACCCTCCCTTGTAATATGTCTAAGGTGAACTTTTGATACTTGATAGTCCCCAACCACTAGATATTTTTCTGTTTATCTGATGAAGGGACTACAATCTCTACATACCTTTCCCATACAAAGTAACACAATATCCTTAAAAAATTATAGGGAGTTATCTTGGATTTCTTTCATGTATTTGAGAGACCAAAATCCAACGTACTAAGGGACACCATTTGCTTGCATTTATTCCCCACTATCTATGCTAACTAACTAGGGGTAGCATCTTATTATGTACACATTATCACATGAGAATCTATAGTTGAGGATGATAAACTAGTATGAATGGTGAAAAGTGTCATATACTATAATGATATTCTTATTGATTGATCAATAAATGTTTATGGAATTTAATTTCCATATGTAGGTTAAAGATCTACATTTGAATCAAGGACTTATTCCTCCCCTATCTACACTATAGGGATTAGGGTTATCATGGAAGTGAAAGAGGTAGGGGAAATGGAAATAGATTTTTATATTGAGGGTGTGGGAGATGTAAGTGATATTAATGGGGGAGTAGATACAAGGATTTAGAATTTAAGAATCGATGGAAGTGTGGAGTCCAAATATTTAAATGAGTCAATTAAATTAGTAGGGGAACTTAGGGGTGGTAAAGTAGGAAAGATGAAATGAGATGAATATGAAGCAATAGTTATCCCAAGAGTTAGATGGATAGTAAAACTAAATTCAGAATGACTGAATCCATGGTTAGATATTGTTGTGTAGTGTTGGTGATTAATGGGGATGAAATGGAAGGGATTGTAAATAAAATGGAAGGAAGTATGGAAGGAGCGAGTGAAATTATGGGAGAGGGAAATGGAATAGAAATTTGAGTATTTGATGAAAGGGAGACCTGAGTGTCTAATTGGCTTAATTTCACTATTGTAAATGGACTTAATGTCACAAGTAGACTAGTGGGAATGAAGGGTAGATAAACTTGAGGTGAAGTAGGAGTGGAGGTAAGAAGAGGAGGTTTTGGAGCTCTAGGAATAATAGAAATAGGTGGGGGATGTATCATAGAGATGTGAGTTGTGACTATTATTAAAATGGGGGTTAAATCTATGGATGCTTCAAATACAAATAGATCCTTGAATGAAATGACTATGGGTTGATTTTCTACTTCTCTCTCTTTGCTTGATTGTCCCTTCTTGGCCTTTGATTTATTATTTTTTTATGGGAGATCACTAGCTTATCTGGTTACTCTATTGTTGCACCATTAAGACCCTTTTCTATTGGTGTAAGTCCTTTTTATTTGAGTTTTAATAGTTTTCAATGATACTTATTGTTTCTTTGGTTGCTTTGACCCCTTTACTCTTAAGCTAGTTGAGGGTTTATTGATCACATGGGAGGTTATACCTATGAGAGATAAAGACTTAAGAATAGACCACATTACTACTACAAAGGGTTAAAAGTATATATTATTATCATAGTTGACCTTATCTACTAGAGATTCATCATCCACCAAGTCCCTAGGGACTGGTGCTAGGTCAAAAGATTTGACCTAATCCAAGGTCATTCTGAAGTAGTTCCTCAATTTGACTTCTTCTTCATCATATAAATCTTGCCATTGGTATTTAAAATATGGGACATGGGAATATGTGGATATTACTAATGTGATAGTGATGTTACCATGAACATCATATAATTTTCTCAACTCTAAATACCTTAGGGTCATCTATGTCATTTTTACATCACCACACTTGGATTTTGCTAAGGATGGGAATGTGTATCTACTTATACTGATTGGGAAATGAATTATCAACTTGTGATTGATGGATAATAGATTTTTAGTTTCCAAAAGTTGTCTTAATATCTCTATTAATACCCATTTATCACTCATATATATTATAAGGGTGTAAGGGCAACCACTGAATCTGCATACCTTGATGTAGGAGTACATGGGAATTGGATGAAATAGGAGCCCCACTATAGTATCTACATCATAGAATCTATTTCTCTCTTGTTCCTTATCAAACATTATTATGATGAATTAGATGAATTCATAATTTAATCTCATAAAGTATTCCCTGCATGTCTCAAGAGTAAGGTTAGGGTAATAGTTGAACACTTTATTTTCCTCACTAGCTACTATATTGAGCCTAGGGAAAGATTATCCTTTGGCCAGTATATATACTAGGTAAGAGATCATGTAAAATTTCTCTATGGTTTTAACCTCCATTATTTGTTTGTGGAGGGAATTATTAATGATTTGTGCCTAGTGGATGTATTATTTGTTCTCTTAGATAACACATATGTACTAATACATCCAATCTTGGAAGCTCTTTACATTAAGGCTACCAGTGATCCTATGTAGGAATATAATTATATACCTTACCTCATCCTTAAAATCAATATTTACCAATGTCTTAGGTAATTTGGTGGATTAAACCGTAGGGATTCTCATCTATTTCTTATTCATCACTCTCTAGCATACAATGTTGTTATCTTGAAATATTTTTTTGGATGATTTTGATTTTATATATAGATCAATCTAAAATTTTGGTATCAAAAACATATAATCAATTAAATCTAGGTCTAGATTTAGAATATTTTCCCCTTTGTCATTCAACACCTCTCTCTTATTAACATCATAATGATATTCTAGTGTAAGTACCAATTCAGGGCTTTGCACAATTAGGGGGAAGTTGTTGCTTGAGGTAGTCTATAGTCATAGATGCTCTAGATAAAATCATTCTTGAATTTAGTATTGATCATGTTCCATAAGTAACCTAAGTCAATATGACCTAGGTTTATGTCTATAATCTTAGTTATATTAGATTCTAGACTAAGAGTTACACTGGGTCCTTTAGACTTGAACTTCATCTCTTTCTCACACATGGATTCTAGATAGAATGTTGAGGGAAAACCAACATTAATGTTGGTGGGATTTATAGGTCCTAGATGTAGGTAGAAACACTAGCGAAACTTGGAGTTATTCTATGCAGGTGAAAATTTAGAAAGAAAGTGTACTTCCAAAAGAAATTTGAAATCTCAGGCAAAGATTGGAGGTAAAAATTATAGGTGGAAACTTCAATGGGACTCAGAGTTGTTTGAAGTAATGGAAAATTCTATAGAACTTGGAGTTATAGTTTATAGATTGAAATCCTACAGAGGTGGGAGGTGATATTTTTAGGTTGAAATTCCATAGGTACTATTGAGGGATATAACAAGGAATATTTACCTAATTTTTGGGAATATCCACTGGTGTAATTTAGGAACCTTAGATTTTCACTATAATATTTGGGGAAACAACCCTAGGATATCAACTACTCTGAAATTCATGAGAATTTTGGAAAATAAAAACAACACCTCAAAAAAAACCCTAACTAAAAAAATTCCTATAAAATGTAAGGAAACCCTAAAAAACAAATCCATAAATAATGAAAAAAGATGAAAATGACTAACAACAAGTTCAAATTATAGTAAATGATGACTTTCAAGAAAAATGCAAAGGATTTCAAAGGAATACTATATAATTACTTAAAGGTGACATGAAGTGAGGTTCAAAGCATGGCTCATGGTCATGGATTGAGGTGGGGTTTGTAAAACAAGGCATAGAGATCCAAACTTCAATTACCAAGATTAAACAATGTCTTAACAAAAAATCCCTAATTTTTTTATATAGACCCCCTAGAATAAATGCATAAATTGTGGTGGCTGGTAGAGATCTAGAGTCCATAAGCAATTTTACAATTTTGTAATTTTTTAATTACATGTTGACCTCTAAATTTTTTAGGTTATGCTAGGTTGAATCTTCAAAAATAAGAAGGCATAACTTAGGAAACAATTTTTAATTATGAAATTTACAACTTTTACTTGGATTTATGGATTCCACAAGGAAGGTTGTTAGGAGGAAACAAAACTTGGATTGTAATTTGTAATTTTTCAAATAGAAAATTGCTCTTTGAGTTTTTAATTTTGGTTGGAGTATTAAAAAGGAAGTAGAACTCCACCTGCAATTTGAAAATTTAAAAAATTGTAAATTGCAGTCCATGTTTTGGTTTTTACTAGGTACTTAGTTTACAAGAAGTAGAACTTCGCTTGCAATTTATAATTTTGAAAATTACAAATTGTGAGTGGGGTTTCAATTTATATCAACTAATGTATTTTAGGAAGTGGAGGTCCTTTTGTAATTTTCAATCTTGTAAATTTCAAATTTTAATCAAATCTTTAGTTTCTACTAGCTAGTGTATTATGGGACCCAGAGTCTAGGAAGCAATTTACAATTTTGCAAGCAACAAATTGTAGTATGATCTATATATTCTTTAGGATTAGAAAAATGGGTGTTTTGGGTCAATTGAAGGATTTTTTTTCAAAACATTAATGGATCTCACTTAGGGTACTTTATATTTTTATATTCTTGGACAAAAATATTAACATTTTTGGTGACCTCTATGGGATGATTGTTTGCTAACTATTTTCTTTCTAGTAGCCTTCTAGTTCATTGGGAATGGATTAATTTTAAGGTTAACACACTTTAATTGGTGAATAAAAAAACTTGGATTGCCTAAACAATAATAAAATAGGGAAAAATAGATTAAAATAAGGAAATAAAAAATCCTAATGACTTGACTTATGCAAAATCACTTATTTTGGAAAACATAACTAACCCTATTATTTACAAAATGTTATTTTTTGGAATGAATTCCAACCTTAAATTAAATATTTGAGGTATATCCAATTAATTGGGATAGGTAGTTTTGATCTATTGATATTAGATAGCTGGAATATATTAGCTCCTTTATACTGAGATATAATTTATGGATCACTCCATATTGCATCAAACTTGGTGTACTTGCCTAGTTTAGCATTATCTGCATCCCATTTGAGAACCATGTCTCCTTGATTGAATCTCTTATCAGATGTTTTTTTTTAATGTAAAGTCCTCTTTTTTTATCCCAATTTACTTCTAAAAGTTTCATTGATTGGTTCTTGATTTATTTTAGTTCCATGAGTTCTATCAATTTTACTACCATTTCATCATTGTCAATCAAATCCAATTGATGATTGAGCTCTAGAGATGGTAACTCAATTGATAGTGGGATTCAAGATTACCATCCATATGCCAACATGAATGGGGATTTTGTAATGGGTCTCTTAGAGATGATCCTATTAGCCCACAATGTTGATTTCAACTTTGTGTTCCATGTCCTTTGATTATCTTCCATTGTTCTTTTGATAATTTATATGAGGTTCTTGTTGGTAGAATTGACCAAGACATTAACCTAAAGGTAATAATTATAAGAATTAATTAGCTATATATTATTCTTACATACCATTCACTCACTTGAGTGCCCATAAAATCTTTGTCATTGTCTAAGATAATGGTGTGAGGAACACCAAACCTTGAGACTATATCATCCATGAATTCTAGGATAGATGCCTCCATGGCATATTTAGTGAAACTACTTTAGTCCATATTTTTAAATAGTCCATTTCTATGAGGACCCATTTTTGTCTTGCACTCAAAGGTGGATTGATCATACCAATGAAATCTAATCCCCATTGAGCAAATGGTTGGTTTTCCTAAATTCGTATGAGAGGGAAAGCTACTAATCTTTGATTACCTATGAAATAATCACACTTCTCAAATTTCCTTACCCATTTATGGGAATATTGGAATAATTTAGGCAAATAATATCCCCCTCTCATTATTTTGATGGTCATGGTTCTTGTAGAGAAATGTCTTCTTGATAAGCTATCATGAAATTCTTTGAGCACCTTAGTAACTTGATTATGTTCGATACATCTTAGCATAACTCCATTCATATATTTTATAAACAATATTCCATCAACAATAGCATAGGGAATGGATTAGAGTCTAAAATACCTTTTTATGGACTACTAAAAGTCATATGAGTACTCACTAGTCTACATGAAAATGGTCATGTCATAGATGTAGCTATTAAAAAGAGGTGGATTAATTGGCTGAGATGTACTTTGAGCATATATTATATCAGATACTACTTTAGTAGTTTTGATATTATAATCTAGTTGTTCACATAATCCCTTCCATCTTCCAAGCTTTATGATTTTAATGTACATGTCATATTCCATGACCTTTGTGATCCATCCTGCTCTTTTTTCATTTATCTCCCAGCTCATTAAGAACTCTTTGACACTTTGGTGACTAACCATCAGATGAATTTTACGATTAGAGAGCATATGCTTAAATTTTTTGAGAGCTTTAATCACATCATATACTTTCTTCTCCATGAAACTATAATTTGCTTCATAATCCTTTAAGTATTGATTGAAGAAAGATATTGGTTGTTCTAATTATTCTTTATTCTATTGAGTTAGAATAGATGAGATGTTTTCATCCTCTCCAAAAGCATAGACAATGAAATATTTCTCATAATTTGGGTTGACTTGAGTAGGATCCTGAGAAATAGCCTACTTGATGGCTTCAAAGCT
The DNA here is from genome assembly GCA_037957365.1 of Torreya grandis. Lineage (NCBI taxonomy): Eukaryota > Viridiplantae > Streptophyta > Pinopsida > Cupressales > Taxaceae > Torreya > Torreya grandis. The sequence goes on along the minus strand of JARHVA010001968.1, from coordinate 1,148,732 downwards.
ATCTTTTCCTTCTTGTGTCTAGCTAAAAATGATACCCTTCTTAAGTGTTGTAGTAAGGGGTTTGAGTTTAAAGGAAAATTTTGGAACAAATATTCTTATGAAGTTGATTTTTCTAATATATTTTTTAATTCTTTTTAATGGATTAGTAGTGCTAATGCAGATATAACACTAATTCTCTCTGGGTCTATTACAAGACTCTCTTTTGAAATAATGTGTCTTATTATTTTCCCTTCATGAACTATGAAAATGCACTTCTTTGGATTGAGGTAAACTCCAAACTCTCTGTACCTTTATAACATTTTCCCAAGGAGATCTAGGTGTGCATCAACATACTTTAAGTAAATAGTGATATCTTCTAGGTATATTAGGATCATCTCATTTATCAAACCTATAAAATCCATATCCATGGATTTGGAATGTTGCACCAACATTAGTAAGACTAATGACATATTTTTATATGTGTACATGCCCCATTTGATGGTGAAATTAGTCTTGAACTAGTTTGATTATTGCACTAGGTTTTAGTTATAGCCAGAATAACCATCTAGAAGAGAAAACCTTTTAGATCTTGATACATTTTTCAAAATTTTCTCCATATAGGGGAAGGGGATAATGATCCTTTAGAGATGCTTTGTTTATAGCCTTAAAATCTACACAAATCCTAATTTCACTATTCTTCTTTCTTACAGGGACCAAATTAGCTACCTAAGATGAGTGTTTAATAGGTAAGATGATGTTCGATATCAGCTTGGACATCTCACTTTTCATCAAGGATTCTATTTTTAGATTAATCGATCTCTACTTCTATCTAATAGGATTGGTATTTGGATCTATATCTATTATATGTTGGGATAAGCTAGGATCAAACCCCCTTAGATCATGATAACTCTAAGTGAAGTTATCATCAAAATCTTTACACAACTAAAGAAAATCTTATTTTTTAGAATCATTACATACCTTTCCTATCTTCTATGATTTCCCTTCTGAGATGACCACTAGCTCATAATCTTATTCATTTACCATTATGTTCTCATTTTTTCCTTTTAGCTAATCATCTGAATTGAATATGTTTTCTAGAGTTATAATACCCATAGGTAGTTTGATTGTATTCAACTAGATGATTTGATCTCCATATTGATCTTAGAGTATTGACTAATTCATAGTAGAGAATTCAACTTCTTCTCTTATAAAGTTGATAATTTACCAATCACTATCAATGAATTTATAATTGGTTGCATTATTAGTAACATATGGCCTTACTATCAACCTTACATACTAGTTATTTTTCTTATTTATTTCTTTAGGTAGCTTATATTTTGAGCCTAATAAGGCATATGATTAATATTTAAGTTTTGTACTCTTGGTGCTGCTTGAATTTCAAAGTGGTAAAGTCTTATAACAAGTCCCAAACCTTATGTTTATAATATTTTAGAAAATTAATCTTAGTTACCCTTTTGGATCTCACTTGGTGAATAATCAACTCATCATCACCAAATATTTGTAGGGATTTTATCCCTCTCTCCTTGGCTAATTGTAGACATTGAATCAAAGCTTCATATTTAGCTACATTGTTTGTGAAACTAAACTAAATTTTGAAAGAATAGAATAACACTCCTTTTGTGGAGAGATCAAGATAATACCTGCACTTACACCATTCCTACTTCTCTAACCATTGAAGAATAATTGCCACATTCCTTGAATATCTTTAGCTAGTTTTACTAGGTTTAAGATAATTACATCATTTTCATAAATGCAATATATACCCAACCCTATTTCCTATACATATTCATAAGGATAAAATTAGAGGGCTACTCCCCATTCATCTAGATAAGTGTCTAGAATATATTTTACAAGTGTTGTAACTTCATGACCATCCTTCTCTTCTTAGTCATGTAGTGTGATGTTCATGTCTATAGGTATATGATTATATGTCTCAATATGGTATTTAGATATTAGATCAGCTCTTATTATTAATCTTGTTCCATATATCATCCTAAGAAACATGTGAGATCAATCTAAAGATATATATGCTCCCATTTTTGAATTAAAATCTCATGAAAGACAAATGGAAAAATAAGGGGTAAGATGTATAACTAAGATATCTTGGGAGATTGACAATCTTGGACATATATGGATAATGAGATTTAAGCCTTTTATTATTCCTTGTATTTTAATATAAGTTACATCCAATTGAAACACACCTTTATTATTAGGTTTATAATTTATACCAAGGGCATCAACTATTTTCTTGGGCATAACAAAATTGTTATCCCATGAATCTACCATGTAATTATGAATGAGATGCTTCCCTAATATAAGTGAAAGATAGAAAGGGGAATGATTACCATTTTTGATTGATTTAGTGTTGGTTTGTGGTTGAAAAAAATTAGTAGTATCATTAGGTCCCTTATTTATAACCTTGTCCATTATCTGGAAGCTTTTCAAGGCTTCTTGTAGAAAATCTCTTTACACCATAATAGATAGTGTTTCCCACATAGTGAATTAAAATTGGTCTTATTTATCTAATCAAAATTAATAAAAGGGATATTACTAACCTTTGTTGGTGCCTTAATGGGATCTATGTCTTCTTTCATGAGATTTGGAGATGGTACTTTTAATTTGGACTAGCTTGTGGGCACAAAAGGTGGCCTTTGTATTGTGTTTCTCTTTGTAGGTTCTTGTACAAATTTAGAAGTTGTAGATTTTTCCACCCTAGGGGGATGATAAATTTCTATTGATATTTTCTTTGAACATGTATTGGCCACCATCAGATCTTCACCATTAAACAATTCCTCCTCCTGATTCACACCACAAAAATCCTCCTCCTACTAGTTTAAAAGAGTAGCCTCACCTTGAGCAAGCTCTTGTGTATTAGCTTATTGGGAAGTGGATTATTCTTGATGTCCTTATGTATTTTATATTCCTTATACCATCAAGGCTTGACTGATGACACTATTAGGACAAGTATTTTGTTTATTTAGATAAGAACAAGGATAAGACCATTCGTACTCTTGAGCTAGGTTGTTTTGAATAGGTATAATCACTTTGGTAGCACTAGTGTAGGTAGATCATGGATTTTTAGAATTTTTTCTTGCATATTTTGACCTTGTGGATGTTAATTACCCATAATGGCTACCTATTGGGTTGGTATGTTAGGTTAGCTTGATGATAAAGCTTGTAGTTCTATGATTTTTACCTCTTCATTGCTACTAACTCATTGCCAAAACTCTTGAGCAGTGACTTAACCTCATATAAATAATCTGTAAGAGTGGGAGTTAAAGTTGGTGTTTAACTCATGGTGGGAATTAGAGTAATTGAAAGTGGTGTAGGAGGTATTTCTATAAATAAAGCCATTGGTGGCCTTGGGGTAATTTTTTCTACTTGAATTAAATAATTTTATGCCTTTATTGTAATTTCATAAGCATTGGGAAGTGTGTTTCCCCCATTGATTAAATCATAATAGCTATATCACTATTTGGGGCTCTCAAGTAATATAGAAAGGCATTATTTGGAGTTGGCTTTACTAATACTAGAATTCTATTCCATGTCTTTTGAAAATAGAAATTAAAGTTAGTCTTATGCTCATAAGGATCCCATTGAATAATAGTTAAATGTTTAACCAAGGAAAGGTGGTCACTCTTGTCTTCAAATTGAGTACATAATGTAGTGCCTAGGTCATCCCAAACATGGATAGAATTTGGAGGGAGACCTTTATACCATTGTAAGGATTTATCTTTGAAAGAGGAGACTAGGAGTCTAATTGCAACATTATCATGTACCACATCATGGATTGAATAAAGATCAACAATATCTTGTATGTGTTCCATAGGAGTGGTGGTAATTTCACTAGTAAAATATATAAGGATTTTTAAAGATAAGGTAGGTATATCATCATACTAGGCCAGTTAGAGTGGGTTGCCTCCATTGAAATTTATGAAATTTAAATTTCTATCTATCATGAAAGGTATGAAACTGATGGGAGTACCTTAAGGAGATGTGAATACAATTACAAGATATAATCTAAGGCAAGGTAAAACTGATTTTGTTTTATTTTTAAATGGAAATGATAATTATAAAAATTTATCTCTCTTACCTTTACTAGATTATCTTGTTTTTTTCTTGACATACGTAAACCTTTAAATTTGTAATATGTAAGCTAGTGGAGTCACTATGTTATTTTAAAATTTGTACAAAGATCATGTAATGCTCACTGAGAATAACACCAATCTCTTTGTAATTTTTGGGTCCCACTGGGTATGCTTAAAACTATTATCACATAGATTTTTCACCCATTGTTAATATTGTAGCTTGTTGTGAAAAAATCTAATGATACATTGGGATCACCTCTAAGTTGTAAGAACTTGGCAAATTGAGGTAGACCTCTAGAGAAGGCTAGATTCCTTTCACTAAATTTGGTGCTATTGATAAATTAACATTTTATATAAATTTTGCTTCTTTAGTGATCTTACTCCTAAACTAGGGTTTGATTGGATAAAAGAGTTTGGAAAATGAAATTACAAAACTAAAAATGCTGATTGCACCAAATATTTTATAGTGGATTCTAATGCTTGCTTGAATAAACACAATAGAATAGAAAATATATTGAAATTTTTAGGAGCACAAACTCATATAAATGGGAAATCTAAGGCAATATTTGGTATTTTTCATATAAGGTACAAGATTCTTTTATTATAATCAAACAATCTTACAAAAGGGAAAATAAAATATCGTAAATGAAATTTCATTACTGAAATAAGAATTAAAATATCCATAAATATTCAAATAACCTTTCATACATAGAGATTCCTTAGACAAGAAAAGTAAATCTTCATTTTATTCTCATTCTCTAGGTTACAACGTGTAGAAGAGTTATTCAAAATGTATAATAATATTTCTAGGAATAAAAGATAAGATGGGTAACACCATATTGCCCATATTTATAAAAAAGATCTCATAAATGAGATGTAGTTAAAAATGAAATCCAATGCCTAGTAGAAGAATATGTAAATCTAGAAATTCCATGAAAAGAGGCATGGTCTACTATAGTTATGGCATCCATGACATGGTAACAAGTTGGAAAAAACACATGAAAGAACTAGGCATGATATTTAGTTGGTGGAGGCATAGTGGGAACTTTGAAATCATCATGCAATGCCTTCCTTCTTTTCTTGTTCAGTTTCAACTTCTTCTTCATCAATGGGGGGTGCCAAAGTGAAAATCTAATTTTAGAACAAAATGTAACTTTAAGATAACTTAAGTTACTTTTTAAAAAAACCCTAATTTGTAATTTTTAAGTGAGACTTTTACAAATTTAAAGTCATACCACTTTGTCAAAACTAAAATTGTATTTTTTGATATGTTATTTTACAACTTAAGCAATTAAAACACTTGACAAAATGAAAGGTGTAATTTTCAGGTTTGATTTTTACAATTTTCAACCTATCAAACTAGAAAGTGTAAAATACACATGGATTTTTCTCAAAAGAGTTGTCAAAAAGATAGTTGTAATTTACGAGTTATGTTTTTTCACCTTTATAATACTTTTATAACAAAGAAAATACAATATACAAGAATGATTTTTAATGAGAAGAATTAATCTATTTCTATCACTTCTTCTGACTCTTTATCCTTCTTAGCTGATAATTTATGAAGATATACATTAAAAACCTTGAAGATTTCTTGGATTTTATCTTCATCTAGGCCAAAAGAGTAGATGTTGATTATCTTGAAATCTACTAGTATATCAAAGAGTTCACTTCTCAAAGCTTTGAATTCTTGAATCTCTTTACCCATCTAATCCAATGTGTTATGATACTTGATGAAATGGTGGATAGAGCTCAAGGTAAAAACTATATCTCATGTAGATTCTTTTGTAATCACTTCTTTGAATTTATTATAAAATTAATCTACTAAAAGGATTTACTCATAATAATCTTTTGGTCAACGTGACAATTTATTCAAAAAATCTTAAATGTCATATAACATGTCAATGACCTTGTCATGTGCAACTTTAGCCTTATGGGCAACATCTTTAAACTTTTTTATTATAAATTGAGTTGTTATAGTTAACTCCTCTTGCTCTCCATCATTTTTTAGTATGTTTTCCAAAAGGAGGAGATCCATGTCACTTGAGTCCACATCTATTAATCTAGGATAGAAAAGATTCAATCTTTCTATCTCTCCCTCATGTTTGCTAACTTGTTCTCTTAGGGTGACCCTTCTTTCCCTCAAAATTTCATAGTGATCCCTTACTATATCAATAACTTCTTTTAAATTTTGAGATGATCTCTTCTATCCATTCCTTGGTGGCCCTTTCCATGCTTCCAACTTCTATCACTACATCAAGTGTTTCTTGATTTGTGATATGGGTGATGAGTTGTGTTAGTTTGGGTTGTGATAATTTCATAATGGTCTTGACAAATTTCTTCAATATAGTCATTAGTTGTTAAACCTTGTTTTTCATCTCATCCTTAGTGACCTTTTTACTATCCATTTTCTCAAACATGGATTTAATGTTGGATTGAACATCATGTTTCAACCCCTCCCTCATAGGACATCCAAGGTGAAATTTTGATACCTGATTGCTCCCCACCACTAAATCTTATTTCTATTGTATTATGTGGGGACTACAATCTCTACATACCTTTCCCCTATTGAGTCACACAATATCATTGAAAAGGTTTGGGGAGTTTTATTGGATTTATTGCATGTATATGAGAGACCAAAATCCAATGTATTAGGGAACACCATTTTCTTGAATTTCTTCCACACTGTCTATGCTAGCCAGCTAAGGGTAACATCCTATTGTATATATGCTATCACTTGAGAATCTATATATGAATATGAGGAACTATTAGGCATGGTGAAAAGTGTCATATCCTATACTAATATTACCACTAATTGATTGATAGATGTTTATGCAATTTATTCTCCATCTATAGGCTAAAAGTCCACATTTTCATCAAGGACTTTCTTCTCCCCTATCTCCACTATAGGGGTTGGGGTTACTATGGAAGTATAATACGTATGGGAAATGGAAATGGATGTGTCTAATGGGGGTATGGGATATGGAAGTGATATTAATGGGCGAGTAGGGTTTGGAACATAAGGATTAGTGGAAGTGTGGGGACCAAAGCTTTAAATGAATAAATCAAATTAGTAGGGGCACTCAGGGGTGGTAAAGTAGGAAAGATGAAAGGGGATGAAGATGAAGTAGTAATTATACTAGGATTTTGGATGGCTAGCAAAATTTAATTTAGAATGACTAGTATGAATGAAGGGTGGAGAAATTTGAGGTGGAGTGGAGACAAGAGGAGGTGTTGGAGCCATAAAAATAATAGAAATAGGTGGGAGATGTATCATAGAAATGGGAGTTGTGACTATTAATAAAATGGTCATTAAAGCTATAAGTGATTCAATTGTATTTATATCCTCATATTGAAATTACTATGGTTTGATATCCTATTACTCCTTTGCTTGATTGTCCCTTATTAGTCTTTGATTTCTTCTTTATTTTGTGGGACATCACTAGCCTATTTGGTTTCTCTACTACTACATGAATAAGACCCTCTATTATTGGTGAAACTATTTATTCCTTAAGTTTCAATATTTTTTCAATGATAAACACTATCTATTTGGTCACTTGGACCCCTTTACTCTTGAGCCAGTTGAGTGTTTTATTGATCACATGGGAATTTATATCTATAAGAAAGAAAGACTTAAGATCAAACCACCTTACTACTATAAGGGGTAAAAAATATATATTATTATCATAATATACCTTTTATACTAAAGACTCATCATCCACCAATTCTTTAGGGACTAGTTCTAGGTCAAAATATTTGACCTAATCCAAGGAAATTCTAGAGTAGTTCCTCAATTTCACATCCTCTTCATCATCTAAATCTTCCTAGTAATATTGAAAATAGGGGACATGGGAATATGTGGATATTCCTAGTGTGTTAGTTATGTTACCATGAACATCATATAATGGTCTCACCTCCAAAGACCTAGGGTCATCTATGTCATTTTTTCATTGACACACATGGATTTTACTAAAGAGGGGCATGTGTATTTGCATATACTATTTGGAAAATGAATTCTTGACTTGTGTTTGCTAGATAATAGCTTATGAGTTTCCATAAGTTATCTTAGTAGCTCCATCAATTCCCATTTATCACTCACATATCTTAGAAAGGTGTAAGGGCAACCACTGAATCTACATACCTTGATGTAGGAGTAGGTGAGGAACTAGATGGAATAGGACCCCATTGGGTGATCTCTATAGTAGTTGCATCAAATAATATCTTTCTCTCTAGTTCTTTGTTTAACATTATTATGATGTAATATATGAATGCATCATTGACTCTCCTAAAGTGTTGCCTACTTACCTCAAGAGTGAGGTCAGGGTAATAATTGAAAACTTTATTTACCTCACTAGTTACTATATTGAGACCTAGGAAAGCTCATCATTTGGCCAATATATATACTAGGTAGGAGGTCATGTAAAATTTACCTATCATTTTCACCTCCATAAACTTCTTGTGGATGGAATTACTAATGAGTTGTGCCTACTAGATGTATTGTTTGTTCTCATGGATAACCCATATGTATTGATACATCCAAACTTAGAAGCTCTATGCATTAGGACTACTAGTGATCCTATGTAGTAATATAATTATATCCCATACCTCATTATTTAAATCTATCCTTACTAATGTCTTAGGAAATCTAGTGGATGTAGCCTTACGGATTCTCAACTATTGCTTTTTCATCACTCTCTCTCATCCAATGTTGTTTTGAGAGAATTTTTTGGATGTTTCTAGAGTTATATCTAGATAAATCTCAAATTATAGTATCAAAAACATGGAATCAATGAAATTTGGGTCTAGATTTAAAATCCTTTCCCATTTATTATTCAACACCTATCTCTAATCAAAATTATAATGTTATGCTAGCGTAAGTACTAACTTAAGGATTTACACAATTAGGGATAAAGTTGTTGCTTGGGGTAGTCCAGATTCATACATGCTCCAGATCTAGTCATTCTTAAATTTAGCATTGATCCTGGTCCATAAGTCACCTAGGTCAATGTGACTTACATCTATGTCTATAATATCAATTTTATTATATTTTAGACTGAGAGTTATACTAGGTCCTTTAGATTTAAACTTCATCTCTTTCCCAAACATGGATTTTGGAGAATGTTGAGGGAAAACAAACTAAAAAGTTGGTAGTATTTACAAGTGCTATGTGTAGGTGGAAACTCCAATGGAATTTAGAGTTATTCTATGTAGGTGAAAATTCCACGAGAAAGTATAGTTAAAAAAGTAGGTAGAACTCTTTGATAGATATTGGAGGTGAAAATTATAGGTGAAAACTTTGATAGAATTTGGAGTTATTTGAAGCAAAGGAAAAATCCATAGAACATGGATTTATAGTTTATAGGTTGAAATACTATAGAGATGGGAGGTGTGATTTGTAGGTCAAAAGTTGATAGGGACTATGGAAGGATCTAACAAGGAATATTCACCTAGTTTTTAGGAATATATGTTTGAGTAAATTTGAAACCATAGATTTTCACTATGAAACTTAGGGAAACAACCCTAGGATCTCAACTACTTTGAAATGAACAAGAATTTTGGAAAATAGTAATACCTCAAAAACAACCCTAATTAAAATGATACCTATACAATGTAAGGAAACCCCAAAAAATGTAAACAAATCCATAAGGAATTTATAAAGATGAAAATGACTAACAATAAGTTTAAATTATAGGAAATGATGGATTTTAAGAAAACATATAGAGGATTTCAAATGAATATTGTGTAATTGTAATGTGGTATGATGTTTGAAGCATGGATTGTCATCATGGCTCAAGATTGGGTTTATAATTCAAGGTATGGATCTCCAAAATTCAATTAACAATATGAAATAATGACTTAAGAAAAAATCCCTAATTTGTTTATATAGACCCCCTATAATAAATGTGTTAATGGTGGTGGTTGGTGGAGATCCAAAGTCCATAAGAAATTTCCTAATTTTGTAATCTATTAATTACACATTGACCTTCAAATTCCATGGGTTAGGTTGGGTTGACTCTTTGAAAATGGGAAGGTGAAACTTGGGAGACAATTTGTAATTTTTCAAATTACAAATTACACTTGGAGTTTTAGATTCTTCAAGGAAGGTTGTTGGTGGGAAGCAGAACTTGGATTACAATTTGTAATTTTGTAAATTCCAAATTTCTCTTCAAGTTCTAGATTTTGGTTAGAGTATTATGTAGGACGTGAAACTCCACCTGCAATTTGCAAAATTGTAAATTACATTCCAATTTCCAATTATTGTGGGGTACTTGGTTTATGGGGAGTGTAACTCCACTTGTAATTTGAAATTTTACAAATTGCAAGCAAGGTTTGAATTTTTTTTAGCTAATGTATTGTGGGAAGTGGAGGTATAGATGCAATTTGAAATTTTTAAAATTACAAATTATAATCAGATCTCTAATTTCCATCGACTAGTGTATTGTAGGATCTAGAGTTTGGGAGGCAATTTGTAATTTTATAAACTACAAATTAAAGTCCAATCTCTTGATTCCACAAGCTTATGAAAATAGGTGTTTTGGTTTAATTGAAGGCATTTTTCCAAGAAATGGGTATCCATTAGGGTACTTGATATTTTGATATTTTTTGATAAAAATATCAATAGGTACTTAACTACAAATACATGCATTTTCACTTATATATAATAATTATGATCTACTTTTTAATATTTAATTATACTTGGTATGGGGATAACATGAAGTACATATACAATTACACCCATGGGTGACTTGTATATGTATCTCATAATATAATTTTGTATGATTCACTAGTAAAGAGCTTTGTGTGAGTGAAAATGGCTTAGATTGTTATATCTAAATTCTATAATGAAAACTTTGGTCAAAGTAATGTTATATCTAAGATATTGTCATTTTATTGTACTACTAGTTTACATGTTTGTATTATCATTTAGATAGAGGAATGGAGTCCATGGTTTATTTTATTTATGAATGTAATAGTTATAGTACACACACAATTTTTGATTGTTTCTTGATATCCCCACTATATTTATTTGCCCTTTTGTTAAGAGTAGGGCCACTCCCAAAAGGGAGGTGTGTGAGATAATGTAGGTCTATGGTTAGAGGTAAATCACTTGGATGATGTTGTCCCTCTTTAGCTAAATCAACTAGATGGAATTACACTCATGCTATGTGATGGATCATAAAATTGTATTTATACCTCATATTGTACTTTTGTATTATCATTCTATATATTTTATATTGCATGTTATTGTACCATTATTATGGATGTATAAATAATGAAAAAATGGATATGTAATTGTATAAAACCTTTTGATTTATAAAAAATAGTATCTATAATTGTACTCTTGATTTATTCATGATTTGTATCCATATTTAAAGTGCTTGATATGACTTAATGTTTAGATAATCATAATTACAACTTAATGTTATGTTTAAGGCTGATTACTAAATAATGTTTAATATGATAGTGGGATGATGTGTTGAAAAAATATCTTATTTTAAATTCATTTAGTTATCATATTTAATCTAATAGATGTATTGTATCTTAAGAATGAGATTTATTTCAAAAAAATTGAGTCTTGTTTTGGGTTAGAACTAGTTGGTCCTAACATATACCCAGATCAGCGATCTTTTTATCTTATAAGTTATTCCTTTTTATCCTTATCCTAATTTTGATTCCTTTAGAATTATTTATGAATCTTTTTTTTGGATAGGCTCTTGATTTCTTGGGGTTTTTCCATTATCCTCTTGTCCTTTCTATGACTATTCTAGAAAATCTTACTCTGCACCTTTCTCATGGGAATATAATAATATCCATTTCATCTACCTTATTTTTACATTAGTTGCATGTTATCCACTCATTCCTTTTCCATTTATTTTCTAGTTTTTTTTTAGATTATCTCCATCTCCATACAAAATTTTCTCTCTTTTTCACTTGGGTTAGACATTACTTTGTGTCCTAGTTTATGATAATTTTGGCATATTACTAGAGTATTTTCATATTCTATCTATTGAATCCATGATCCATATTTAGAAGATAAATTTATTAATGAATGAATATATTTTTACATGGAATAATTCACACAAAATCTAGAATAGATTAATATTCTTCTATTTTTTGTCACTAGATCAATTGGAATGAGTTGACCAAAAGTTCTAGTTATTCCAAACATGACTTTCTATTCCCATTGTTATAATGGGAGGTGAGGTAGCCTTACCAATATTGGAATGATATTTATATTTTCATTATCTAGGTTGAATATTGGTTTCACTATTCTATAGAGAAAGCTCTATTTTATTTAAGAACCATGACCCTTTTAATAGGGTTATAGCATTATCTTCCAAATTTGTTGAAAGGAACCTAACATATACCCAGATCAGCCATCTTTTTCTTTTATAAGTTATTCCTTTTTATCCTTATCCTAATTTTGATTCCTTTAGAATTATTTATGAATCCTTTTTTTGGATAGGCTCTTTATTTCTTAGGGTTTTTTTGTTATCCTCTTGTCCTTTCTATGACTATTCTAGAAAATCTTCCTCTACACCTTTCTCATGGGAATATAATAATATCCATTTCATCTACCTTATTTTTACATTAGTTGCATGTTATCCACTCATTCCTTTTCCATTTATTTTCTAGTTTTATTTTTAGATTATCTCCATCTCCATACAAAATTTTATCTCTTTTTCACATGGGTTAGACATTACTTTGTGTCCTAGTTTATGATAATTTTGGCATATTACTAGAGTATTTTCATATTTTATCTATTGAATCCATGATCCATATTTAGAAGATAAATTTATTAATGAATGAATATATTTTTACATGGAATAATTCACACAAAATATAGAATAGATTAATCTTATATTTTTTGTCACTAGATCAATTGGAATGAGTTGACCAAAAGTTCTAGTTATTCCAAACATGACTTTCTATTCCCATTATTATAATGGGAGGTGAGGTAGCCTTACCAATATTGTAATGATATTTATATTTTCATTATCTAGGTTGAATATTGGTTTCGCTATTTTATAGAGAAAGCTCTATTTTATTTAAGAACCATAGGGTTATATCATTCTCTTCCAAATTTGTGAAAGGAACAAGAAAAAACTATTGCCATGGTTAAAATTTCTAATTGACCTTTTAGTTTCCATTTCATATTTTCCCATTCTCTAATTACATATATATTATGATTCTACCCTATATGTTTTCCTATCATCATGTTATCTATTCTACAATGGGCTTGTTCCATCATGTTATAATGAATCTATAGATTGATGCTTTCTCTATAATAATTATTGTTACTGCTAGGGGTACTCTAGTAAAATTTACTATTCTCCTTCCCATGACTCTATCTACTCAAGATATTTTATTTATATCCAAATTTATTTCACCTTCGACTATTCCATAACTAGGATTAGGGGTTCCTACTAGGGCCCCTCATCTCCTTCCTCTTTTTAATCTTCACCATGCTTAGATCTACCTAAAAGAGATTCCTACCTAAAACATATTTTAAAATTTCTTCCCTTGATACTCATTTTATTCCCTCAAAATCTAACATATATTTATTATGGGTAAGTTATAATGGCATTAGATGATAATAATATTTTTATTCATAGTTTCAAGTATAATGTGTGCTTGATTAATACACCTATCTAGATATTACATTTACATGCTTGGCACTCAATACATTACGTACATGGTTTGATTAACACATAAATTACTATAATGGCATATTTTATAAATGGTTAAATAATATTACATGATGCTTCCTTTACACATGATATGATATAGTTAAATCTTATTTTGAGATGAGTGACTTAAAATATACATCCATCATCTCAAAAGTGGGAATCATAGTGAGTTTGTCATAGATACATAAGAATCCAAGAGAAAAAATCATATCAGAATATAGAATTTAGAGATTTAGATGGTTTAGATATCAGATTGGTTTAATTACATGGCACATATTTACACATTTATACAAATAATATGGGAATATTTCATGCAGATTAACTCACATTAAAAACATTTGGGAATATATTAATACACATTTGGGTGCATATGCAATGGAACATTCACATATTTAATAGGAAAAAAATTAAAATTTTGCATATACACACATATCTGAGATACATTTAGGGGCATTCTACTATTTCAAGGAACATATACAACATCATATTAAATTTAATAGAAAATTGTTATCATTTATATTCACACTTATCAAATCTATGAGTATGATGGAAACATGACGATTATTCATTCTCTTTATATCATGCATTCTATTAAACATTATGGGAATCTACACAATAAAAACTTATATCTACGATGGGGGCATGTACATTGTTCATTCCATTTCATTCATAAATTTTTGTTTCTACATGGATTAAACTTGATTAAATTGGAAAAAAACATTAAAATTGAATATAAAAGTGATATTCAATGGTTATTTCATTTTATTTAAGAAAAACTTTTCTAATGGTTCTCTCTTTCACATACATAGTTATTTTATAGAGTAAGCTTGGTCTGATGGTTATATTTCTTTCCTGTATAGTTATTTTGGTTAGTACATTATGTAATTTTCAAAAAATTCATGAGGGTTATGGTATGTTTCCTTCCTAACTAAATATCCTACATAATTACACAAATATTGGGGAATGACCACCCTAAATCTCCATGTGCTTCCATAAGGAAGCACAAATATCTAATGATTCAATAAGGAACCATCATCTTTAACAAGTTATAAGGAATCATGGTTTACTCACATACATGTGTACTCCTTCCTTTCTCTTAAACATATTATTAGTTTCAATTTTATATTTCACATATGGACATTAGATACACATTCATTGTATATTTTCATGGAGCAAAACTATATCTTTGGAATCATCTCCCAAATAAAAAGTGTGTTGTACACACCTAAACACGTTTTATCATTTTAATCTAGAAATTAAATTAAGAGAATAAAAGGTTAGGAATTTGTAAATAATTAAATTTAGCCTTTAGTACTTGACAATGACAAACTTGACACAAATTTACCTGGCATGACTTGAGAACTCAAACAAGGCCTCAATCTATCATCCTCTCTAATTTTAATGGTATCATTTTAATAAATCCTTTTTTTAGTATGTTACACACCTAAAATAACTTCAATAACTATTTAAAACCTAATAAATATCACTCACATGCATCTTTAAACTCTCACTTTAGTATTCTTATACATGGGTTGGTTATGATAAATACAAGCAATATCACTAGTTGATACTGACTTTCTCTAGTTTGTATTGTTATGCTCCCAAAAACATCTATTGTATAAAATAGAACCTATCCTTAAGATCAACCCATTATCCTATTTTGTGGGTGTCATGATGAATTATTTAATTGGTTCCATATATAAAATAATTATGGTCTCATCAAAAGGAATTGAATTTTTTTTTTAATACATCTATACATTATTATATATTGATAAAATTTTACCCATTCTTCCCTATTTGAATACCTATCACTATGAGGATCAAACTTAAAGTCTAAAACACTCAATGAATAAGTTAAATCAAGTATTTGAAGGTACTAAATTGACATCATTAGATTCATATGTATATTTAAGGATCAAAATTGAACAATCAAATTAGGAGGGTGAACTATGCATGACTTGATTTCCCTCCTTGGAGTATTAGATATGTAGGCAATGACCAATCAATATGTAGGGGTGATTGTGGCTATCTCACTAAATTATAATTTACCCATTTTTATAGGTTTTAAGACCTTACAAACACACCTAAGTTTTAAAGTATATGATACTAATTTGTGTGTGTGTGTGTGTGTGTGTGTGTGTGTGTGTGTGTGTGTGTGTGTGTGTGTGTGTGTGTGTGTGTGTGTGTGTGTGTGTGTGTGTGTGTGTGTGTGTGTGCGCGCGCGTGCATGCGTGCGCACGCGCGTGCATGTGTGTGTGTGTGCATGCATGTGCATCATCAATTTTTGGGATCACAAACATAGAGAAAGTAAATATAATGTCAAGTGACCTATAATCATTGTGCCCTACTCATACACACGTTAGTATCTACTAATGATACTAACCTAATCCTTTAAAATTATCCTAACATAGAAAAATATTAATTTAATTATTAGGCAAACTACATGCCTAATTATCCCTAATTTCCACTTTTAGAATATTTTTACAGTCAAATCAGTTATAAAAGATAAGTATCATGGTCTATTTAGTACTTTTTATATTTAGCATATGGACTTGTCAAAACAAAAGAATAAACCTTAGTATTTCAAATCTTTATTAATGCTTGAATTCAATATATATTTTTCTAAATTACATTTCAAATTTATATCTTAGTTATATTAATCTCACCCATTAATCTAAATTAGGGTAAAATAGAATCACATCATCACAAACTCAATAAAAAATCTTAGATGTATCTACATAGAGTACACATAATGTCATGGTTATGAAACACCTAATCAGCTAGAGAAACCCAAATTATGATAGTCAATTCCATACATGGAAAGTGTTAGGAAAAATTAGTCACATAAGGAACACTACATGTCATGTATTTCAGAGTCACATAATGAACTATCAATATCATGTAGAGTTAGAGGCACATAATGAAAAATTAATATCATGAAAAGTCAGAGCCACATAGTGAATAATCAATGTCAATCATAGTTAGAGTGAAAAATAATAATACAAAATTAAGGATCACACCATGTAACACACAATAACATAAAACATGCATAAAAAAGGCTAGTATTCATAGTTAATGTATGTTATCAACACCCATACTAAAGTATAGTATCCATAAAATATCCACTCTAAATAGTATATGTAGTAGTAGTAAATCATGTGAAATGAGTGGAAGTAGTTGAATATGATAAATCTAATGTTAATAAAAAGTAACCTATGTAAATTTGCTAAAATGTCCCCATTGTAAGCACACCTCTAATGTAGGAAGGGTAGCCCCTACCTATAGTAATTCCTTGCATATGTATATCCATGCCATATATCACTCATATATCCTAAATCCCACTTATGAATACCATGAAATGATGTGAATAAATTAATTGGATATGTAATATATTATGTATATGATAAATAACATAAAGTAATAATGTAAACTATTAATACATGTCATGTATATGTCATAATTTTTTTTAAATATTTTCAATATTTTAATGTTTTCATATATTTTATTTTGTTTAATATAAGTTGTTTTTCCTAACCAATGATCCCATCAATGGGATGGTCACATAAAGGTCCTATGTCAATCATGATGATTTTTACCCATCATGGGTGAGTAGTAACATATGTATATGTATCCAAATATGATATGTGATATGATGTTATAACATATCCATCATGGTCATTAATGACCATATGATCCTTAATATGCTATGTAACTCTAGTAACTATAATATATGGAATATACTGTATAACATGAGAATTTGTCTATGTTTGTTATGGAACATGAAAAGTAGTTTGAAGAATTAGATTTGGATGCATTGGAGTAGTTAATGTCCACTTATTTATATTATACCTTTGATGTAATAGACACTAATGTAATGGTATCCTAAGAAGATCAAATTATTTTATCATAATTACCATTGTTGAATGAACTTATACATGGTGTATAGTGAGTTATGGTGTATCTCTTAGAGTAAATTTATTTGGCTAAATATGATAATCATATGGTACAATTTAAACTTTAACCACTCTATTTCTATATATATTTCACATATAGATGTAGCAAAGATGGTAGTGCATGAATATTATGTATTCAAGGACATCCTAAGGATATGTAAAATTACCTTATATTAGGTAAAAATAATAAAAAAGTAGAAATCAGTAAAAAACATATTATAAGTGGTAGCACAATTATCCATAAATGTTTTCTATTTTTAAATAAAACACTTTCACTACCTTTGTTTATCCATCAAGTCCACATGTGTATCCAAGACTAGAAAGTAGTTTCATGGAAAAAAAATTCACTTGACCCATTATCCACCATGTTACTATTTATAAAATAAGAGTGAATATAGGGACACAAAAAAATGACACATTAAAATAATCATCATCTCATGCTCATCAAATGTGATATATGACACTCCTAAATGTAGGAAGGGTAACCCCTGCATGTAGGAATGCCATGTATATGTATATCCATGTCATATATGAATTATGTATCCTAAATACAACTCATTTATACCATGATTTTTTTTTGAATACATAAAATAGATATGTAATCTACCATGTATATGATAAATAGCATAAAATAATAATGTAAACTAGAAATACATGTCATGCATACATCCTGATTTTTTGGTTTTTTTGAATTTTTGAATATTTGAAATATTTTAATGTTTTTATATATATATTTTTTCAAAATATAATATTTTTTTATAACCAATTTTATACCTTCAATAGGATGGTCACATGAAGGTCCTGTGTCAATCATGGTGAGTGTTACCTATCATGGGTGAGTAGTAACATGTGTGTGTGTGTGTGTGTGTGTGTGTGTGTGTGTGTGTGTGTGTGTGTGTGTGTGTGTGTGTGTGTGTGTGTGTGTGTGTGTGTGTGTGTGTGTGTGTGTGTGTGTGTGTGTGTGTGTTTGTATGTCAAAATATGAGATGTGATATGATGCTATAACATATCCATGATGGTAATAAATATACCATATGACCCTCAATATTATATGCAACTCCATTAACTACAATATCCTACAGAATATACTATATAGTGTGATAATGTGCCTCTACTCACTATGGAACATGAAAATTATCCTATAGAACTAGCGTAGGATGTGATGGAGTAGTTAATGTCCATTGATTTGGAATAGAGCTATGATTTAATGGATGATAAAGTATTGGTTTCCTAGGAATATCAAATCATTTTATCATAATTACCAATGTAGAATTAACTTATACATGTTGTATAATGAGTTATGGTGTATCTTTTAGAGGAAAGGTCTCTGGCTAAATAGGATAATCACATGGTATATTTGAAACTTTAACAACTGTGTGTGTGTGTGTGTGTGTGTGTGTGTGTGTGTGTGTGTGTGTGTGTGTGTATGCATATATATATACATATACATATATATTTATATGTATATATGTATATATATATATACATATATATTTATATGTATATATATATATATATATACATATATGTATATATATATATATATATATACATATATGTATATATATATATATATACATATATACATATAAATATATATGTATATGTATATATACATATATATATACACACACATATGTATATACATATATATAAATATATACATACATATACATATATACATATACATATATATACATATATATATACATATAAATACACACACACACACACACACACACACACATACATATATTTAACACATCGATGTAGTAAAGATGATAGTGCATGTATCTTATGTATCCAAGGACATCCTATGGACATGTAAAAATAATGTTATATTAGGTGAAACTAATAAAAAAATATAAAATATTCTAAGCCATATTATAAGTGGTACCATAATTATATATAAATATTTTCTCTTTTTCCATAAAACACTTCCACTATATTTGTTTATCCATAAAGTCTTAATGTGTATCCAAGACTAGTAAGTAGTTCCATAGTGAAAATGTTTTCACTTGACCCATACCCACCATGTCACTATGTATAAAATAAGAGCCAATGCATGTACATAAAAAATGACATATTAAAAGAATCATCATCTCATGCTCATAAAATGTGATATATGACACTCCTAATGTAGGAAGGGTATCCCTTTCATGTAGGAATACCATGAATATGTATATCCATGTCATATATGATTTGTATATCCTACATCTAAGTAATTTATACCATAAAATGATGTGAATAAATAAATTAAATATGTAATCTACCATGTATATTATAAATAAAATAGAGTAATAATGTAAACTAGAAATGCATGTCATGTATACATCCTAACTTTTTATTTTTGAATAATTTTACTATTTAAAGTATTTGAATGTTTTTGTATGTTTTGATTTTTTTAATATAATATGTTTTTACTAACCAATTATACCATCAATGGGATGGTAAAATGAAGGTCTTATGTCAATCTTGGTGAGTATTACCCATCATGGGCAAGTAGTAAGATATGTATATGTATCAAAATATGATATGTGATATGATGCTATAATGTATACATCATGGTAATCATAGACCATATGATCCTAAATATGATATGTAACTCTAGTAACTATATTATAATATGGAATTTATAATATAATATGATAATGTGTCTATGTTCACTATGGAACATGAATAGTATCTTGTAGAATCGGTTTAGGATGTGATGGAGTAATTAATGTCTACTGACTTGGAATAGACCTATGATGTAATAGAAGCTAACATATTCGTATCCTAGGAAGATCAATTAAATTTTATGATAACTAATAATGTATAATGATATTGTACATATTATATAATGATTTAAATCATGCACATTTAAGAGGAAATGGCTTTGGATCAATATGATAATTATATGGTTTACCTGAAAGTTTAACCAATTTGTTGATATATATATATATATATATATATATATATATATATATATATATATATATATATATATGTCACACATCAATGTAGTAAAGATGATAGTGCATGAATGTTATGTATCCAAGGATATCCTAAAGACATGTAAAATTGACTTGTATTAGGGTCAACTAATAAAATTAGCAAGTGTTACAACCCATATTATAATTGGTACCATAATTACCCATAAATGTTTTCTCTCATTCCATAAAATAATTTCACTTAGTTTATCCATCAAAACATCATATTTATCTAATACTAGTAAGTGGTTTCATAGCAAAAATGTTTTCACTTGACCCATTATCCATCATGTCACTATGTATTAAATAAGAGTCAATGTAGGCACACACAAAAAATGACACATTACAAGAATCATCATCAACAATTTCATGCTCATAAAATGTGTTATTAAGTTAATTTAATTGTGTTCTCTCAATTGTATTGATAATACCATATAAAAGATGTTATTATATAGTCTTAGAATCATGATAAGTTAGAGGAGAGTTTATATTATAGTTCATATAAACTTTATGCTTAGTTTTGGTATATTATGTCATATGATTTAAAAATAGATAAAAAAATATTTTAAATGTTTCATTCCCATTAGGATGAATCCTTAAATCACTAATAGGTTTTAAACTCAATAATGTTTCTACTGAGTAAATATTGTATCTTATGATGCATCTATTAGATGAATTTATTGGGCATATATGATAATCACATTATGCATTATTATTAAATATATTAGATTGTGCCCTATTCATATCAAAAAACTATTGGGGAGGTAGATATATGATACTACACTCAAGTAACTTCTATAGTATCTTATGAAGAGATTTAGGTAATTATATAAATATAATCTTTTTAGAAGCTGACAAGACAAGATAAATGATATGAGACTGCATTAATTGTGATTTTTACATCATTCTTACTATCATTTGATATGGATTTGAAATTTTATTTACTATGAAACTTTGAACCAATATTAATTTGAGGATTGGATCCATACTTTAGATTACTCAAAGTAAGGGGCTTAACTTCATGATCCTTGACTACATGAAAATCATCGATTTATTGAAAGTGTTTGAACATAAAAAACTCATGTAGGGTGGAAATCAAGATTTTATTGAATATGTATTATGACTCCTTGTCTACTTTTTAATCCAAATTTTTCTACCATAGGTGAGTCTAATTAAAAACTTGTTATTTATCTCTATTTAACTTTATTGATTGTCTTGAAGGTGTTTGTCTAACTCATATCTTATCTTGCCATGGTAAGGTGTGGTATTATATTAGTAGTGTTAGAGGTCTCCTATGGTGCCATAGCCAAATATGAGGGCATGATCACAAAATTGACTAACCAATGTTCATTTATTTAATCCCTCATAAGGTGTTTTGAAAAGTTTAAGGTTATTTTAGCAGATTAATGTAATTGCTTATTTTGGTCATATGATAGTCTAGCCTTCTCATGTCATGTTCAAGTTTTTTCAGAAATTATAAAGGTTTATAAGGAATTTATAGGTCATGGAAACATATTTAATATAATATTTTTGACTTATTTGGTCTGTATAATCAATAAAATGATGTATAACTCACTCTTCTAATGTTATAATTTATTTAAAGTGTATTTTACTCATTTTATAATGTGCAAAGAAAGAATATTATAACAGAAGGTAGGAAAATAGTTTTAATATGTTATTTTCATGTTAATTCATCATATAAAGTTCATATCCATGTTTATGAGTGAGTTAAAGGTTGAAAAATGGTAAGAGAATTGATCCATTCCTCCAGCAAGCTCTTTGCAAGTAGAAAAGGGAAGTTTTCTTAAGAATAGTTCATGAAGGATGATGAATCTTAGGACCAATACTGGTAGGCATTATAGGGGGTCTATATTACCTCTCAATCCATGAAATTTTTTTGCAGCAAGATCCTTTGTTCTCTATGAACAATCACTAAGAAAGTTAGTTGCTCTTAAACTCTCCTGAAATCCGACAAGCATGGGTTTTTACTTGAGTGAGTTTAAAATATTATAAATGAAAATGGGTAGTTATATGAGATTATAATAGGTATGTATATTACTCGTACATTATCTTAAACCATCACTTGGTACGTGTGAAGAACCTTGAGTCAACAAATCTCCATAGAATGTAAGTGTTAGTCAAAAAAGGATGTTCTTGCCATTTTGTGTGCTTAATCATGACAAAAAATGATTTTAACGGTTTTGGGGGTTAATATAGGTTATGATTAAAAAATAATGAGGTATTTATACCTCATATAAATCAAGAAAACACCAAAACATAGACATACAATCATGAAGAAATGAGAAAATTCAAGGTGGGATAACACTAAAAGGTGCATATCTAAGGTTTTACTAAATGAAACCTCATGAAAATTGACATGGATGTATGTTTTGATGTATTTTAATGTTTATAAGTGTTTTAATATTTTTTAAGCACACTGATGAGAGATAAAATGGCTAAACATAGGTCTATGTCACTGACATGGCAATAAATAGACACTTTTGGAAAGAATTTTTATTTGAGAATTTGATGAGGTATTTTTGAGTTTTTTAAAATATTAAAGGTGCAAAAAATTAATAAATTTAAAATGAGACAAATTAGAGATTTAGGTGAGGTTTGGACCTCATTTTGGACCCCAAAAGCCATATTAGGACTTCTAGAGGCATATAAAGGCTAAATTAAACAACTTTTGAAGTTACAGGGGGAGTTTGGAGCTAAATTTTTTTATGAAGGTATGTGAAACAATTATAATAATGTTAAATCCATTATTATTTCTATTATTATCCAAAATTATTTATGTTCATGAAGTTTCATGTTTTCACTAGGCGTTGGCAAGCTTAACAACTTGAGAAAGTGAGCTTGAAAAGAATATGAAGGATGTTATGATTTTGATCACCATGAAGGTCTATTAAACATTGAATATTGATAAAAAAAATTACACAATGAATTTATTAAGTTAATATACATCATTTACATGTCTATTTTAAGTAAATTATGTGTTTGTTGTTATGACAGTCACATTATGAGTTCTCATGCATAACAAATAACTTTAAGGAAGACTAAAATATTGGATGGCAAGATTAAAGAATTGAGGTGAATTGGAAATAATTTGGAAATTTATGATAATACCTAAAAAGATATTCGCCACATATAAGAATCTTTCAAAGGGTTCTTAACATGCCAAAAGGAGTTGTACACAGTCCAATAACACCTACAATAAAGAGAATTTTGCACAAGTATGACCAAGAGGTGTCTTATTAATGTAGGAATCAAAAAAGAAGCTTATTTTAGGTGTTTATGATTAATTATAAACAATTTATAATTTTTATCATGGTTTATATGATCATCAAAATAACAAGAACACGTACAACCTTTTCATAGTCCTAAAACATGTACATAATTATGGAAATGAGCAATTTTGAGAGGTTATGAAGATTAACCAAGGGAAAATAAAACTTAGAGGAGATGTGTAATGTTTTTTCAGACCAAAAATATTATTATTTTTACATTTAAACACAATATAACTCAAAATAAACATTTTATTAGCTCTCGACCTACTTAGGCCTATGTATGGTTAAACTAGGGCTAGAAAGTTTGAAACGTGCATAACTTGAGTTCCACCCAATGAAATGACTTAAATTTTTTCCAAAAGACCTAATTTGATTTATTTTAAAATAATTTTTATTTTTTGGAGTGTTAATATATGTAATTGTATGGTCTCTAGTATGTGGACTTGAATTAGGCATAATTAGGCCTAATTGGGAAAAATGGAGGTTGAGAAAGTAGGTAAA
Source organism: Torreya grandis (assembly GCA_037957365.1). Classification (NCBI taxonomy): domain Eukaryota; kingdom Viridiplantae; phylum Streptophyta; class Pinopsida; order Cupressales; family Taxaceae; genus Torreya; species Torreya grandis. Next base: position 1,124,239 of record JARHVA010001968.1, on the reverse strand, counting down.
TATTGAAATTTAGATCATGAATTTTGGGGTGAAGATGTAATGGGATAATTGGTACCAAAATATGAATTTATTTTTATTTTAAGTGTTTTATATCTCTCAAACCAAGGATATTTTCACTAAAATAGGGTTATAAGGAATATGCATGCCTATAGAGAAACTGTGAGAATGATGAATGAAATTGCAAAATAAGGGTTATAAAATGATCAGATTAGGGCACTAAATATGTTTTCAATGTAATATATGAATTTATACCCAAATTAATGACTTTTCATTTCACAATCACTTCAAATGGGTAGTCTTAATAAGGTTGATGAGTCATCCTATAAGGTGAAGAGTGAATCTACACCACCCTTGATGAAGAAGAGGGCCACATAATGTACACACATGTTGATATAATACCTCATAACTAGCTAATTTTATAATATCTTGATTTTAACTTGTCCTCATGAGATGAAATTTTTCATATGTTACTCCTACACCTCTCCTCTCTCTCTTTCTCAAACTATTATATATATATATATATATATATATATATATATATATATATATATATATATTTTGTGTGTGTGTGTGTGTGTGTGTGTGTGTGTCTGATTTCAACATTGAAATGATCATTACACAAGAGGATGATGTATCACTGATATTTTTATTCATATTTATCAATAATATTATTGTGTTAGCTCCTTATATGGATATTTTTAGTGTAAAGGTTTGAATGGTTGATCTAGGCAAGTATAGACATAAGTCACCTTGTCTTATTGTCATATTATTTTTGCCTTCTTAAAATTTGTTTCTATATTTTAGGTTGTGAAGAGTGTTATTATGGGTTCTAAATGGATTTTAATTTGAAAAAATATTCCATTATGTAGACACCCCATTTTGGCCACAACTATTTTCCAACCAATTTTTTTATTGGTTTCTACTAAACAATTAAAATTAAGCCTATGAATCACTAAATGTCCCAATTTAATTTGCACATCAGACATTAGTACCCATAATTGTGTTGAGGCATCCTTAATTAGGGTATTATATTGTAGGTAATGTTAACCTCTCATGGATTCATCTCCAATCAAGTTGTGACCTAGTAAATTGATAGTTTGACCTATGGGCCCCTTAAGAAGGGCACTTAAGTAATTACTAAAGTGTACAAATGCTAAGTAGAATGAGTTAACTAAGCAAATCCAATTAAATGATTAAGTTTAATTTTCATGTGAAATTAATGAAAATGATTTTTTTAAAATGAAGTTTCAATAAAATTGAGGTCATGATGATGTCATCATCCTTAAAGTCAAGAAATTGAAAATATCTCCATTAAAGCCTTAAATTAAGAAATGGAGAGCCATGATTAATGTATACACTAAATTATGCTCACCCCACTAATTATACTAATTTTCACTAATTTAGTCTAATTCTTATATTTCCTAGCTAAGCTAAATAATAGTCTAACAACACCCATCCCATTCCTATATCCCATAAACCTTTATCTTATCCTAAAACTAATTAATTTACCTATTAAACCCCTAATATATCCTATTACCTACTAACCTACTCCCTAAACCAACTAGCCAATTAAAAATTCATATTTATCCAACTACCACCCTATCACCATAGCCATTCCTACATCCCCATGAATCTTAATTCTCATTAAATCCCATTTAAATCCCTCATTATCCATTAAACTAATTTAGAAGCCTATATAACTATAAAAGCTCCTCTAAGACTCTATAAGTCTATAAACTGGAGACTTCTAAATAATTTTAAATTCCCCTAAAATTAATTCCATTATATTATTAAAATCCATGCTTGGGACATGGCCAAGACAACTAGAAAGCCATCAAGCCATCATAGTACTACTAAAAATTACATCCATAACAAGCATTTTAGCACTCATCCAAGCCATTACCCAGTCCACACAACCATTGGAAGCCATTATCAAGAACTTGGAAGCAATCTAATAATTCAAATTTTGGGTATCAGACAATCTCATTTCAAATATTGGAATGGAGGCATAAAGAGGTAAAAAGATGGTAAACATGTTCTATTTATTATTATTTTCCTCTTTTATCCATTCCTATTTATGTCATTAGGTTTTAGGTTTTTTTACTAAGTTTAGTAATATTACTTGAATCTAAAATTTTGTGCACATTTTGGTGACCACAATGGGATAAACCTCAATAAAAAACATAATATCATTAATAGAAGTAATTTGAGTGATTATATAATAAACTAGATACAAATCTAAGCTAGGATTTCTAATTTTATACATGTACAAATGAATCATGACTTTGCACTGGTATTTGCATTTTTGTAGTCATGACTTTGTAGATGCTAGTAGAGATATTATATTTTAACCACTAAAAATTAGGGTTTTAATAGGGCTTTCTCTTTTGATAAAATCACAATGTCAAGAGTTATGAATTTGTCTTATTAGTCATGGTATTGCAGGTTGTAGTTGTGATATTATAAAACCTAATATTTAGGATCAAATTTATGGTCTGTTTTTGCTAACCCTCCCTTTATGAAGAGAGTTTATCTATTTGTGTTATCTCTATGTGTAGGATAGGAAGGAAGTTCACTTGAAATCTAGCCATTGATACCTTTTTGACAAAGCCACAACTCAGACAGTTATGGCATTGCTCTAGTAATTGTGGTGTTATGAATTCAAATTATGATATGTTGAGGTCAACATACCCTTATTTCTAAAAAATGAGGACCCTTGTGTCAAATTGTGTAAATTTGAACCTTAAAACTAAAAATTCACTTGATTAGAGTGTCATTAACATATTTTCACATTATTTATATTTTAAGATCATATTCACCTGATTGGGTTGGCCCCTTTTGTGTAATTTTAGTTTAATCTTACATAACATTGTTAATAGTAGGTCTTCCTATTTTAGGTTATAGGTTTAATGGAAACCTCATCGAATGGAATACGCTTAGATTTTATATTCTAACCCATATTTAGAATTTTATTAACCTTTGGTCTATAGGAATTCAAGATAAATCCATGTTTAAATCTTCTAGAAACCTCCTTCAGGAAACCCTAAGATAGGTTCTTTTGGACCAAATTCAAAAATTTGGTAGGAAAAATTTATGTGGGAACACTTTAAAATTTCCATGGACTTATGTTTTATTTTTATACTAAGTATTGGGTGTGTTTTTAAACATAACCAAACCTTAGCCTAAAAATTATATACTTTCTCTCTTCATGTCTTGAGCCCTTCATTCATTTTGATTTTTAGCATGGTTTAACTTTAATGTTTGAAGGGTACTTTTATTATATTCCAATATTAGTCCAAATTTATTATTTTCATGGTCCCTCTTATTAAAAAATTAGACTAATGCCTTATCCTTAAGGCCCCTTTCATGTTTTTTAACATAAACAAGACCTTAGTCTTAAGACTTTATCCTATGTTTTATATGTCTCTAAGCCCTAACTTAAACCATGTGCTTGTTTATAAGATCAATAACACATGTTTATTTATGAAAATTTGATTTGATAGAGCAAGATGAGCCCAATATACCTAATAATCTAACCCACATGACCAATCCCACTTGATCACCTAGATCATGATCAATGACCCATATTTGAGTAGATGCTAATGATCCAATAGCATGAAACTACAATGAAAGTCTAAAGGGGTCGCTTTCATTACAATGCAAACCTAGCTTAAGACTTTACCCTAATTTTTTAATTATATTAATACAATTAAAGCCTTAAGATAAAATTCTATACTATGACTTTAATTATATGAAGGGTCTTTATTTTATTAGATTTTAAGGCTTAGGTTGAGGACATATGTTATATTTTGGTATAATTTATATATATTCCCAAGATTTCTTAATTTTTTTATGACTGTAGGAGCTAATTATGTTTGACTACTCAAATCATAATCAACACCATGTATTTACTCAGGTAGGATTAATCAAATGATGCATATTAAGTTAAAGTTTCTATGGGATCTATTGTATTTCACAAGACTTAAATTTGACATTCTCACACCCATCATTTGATACTCATGAGACCATCATTGACATTCATGTGAACATCAAATTTTATCTCCTATGGTTAATTGTGTGAGTTTAATTTTTATGCTCGTATGACCATTAATTGACACCCACAAGGCCATCATTGACATCTATGAGACCATTAAAATTTGAGCTCAAGAACCAATCTCAGTTGGAGAATAAACATGATTATGATTATGTACTTCAATTTTAAATTCATTATTTCATTCACTTTTGACCTATCTTATATTAATTGGATCTATTTGAAGCCATGTTTTGACTCAAGAACCTTCTAACTAAGTTTAAATTTGCATGGGAGCAATTTTAAACTCCATGGACTTAGATTAAGTGTTATCATAATATTTAGTCATGTTTTTAAAAAATTTACCAAACCTTAGTCTAAAATCTTATGCTTGGTCCATATATGTCCCATGATCTTTTGGTTTATTTATTGGCTTAATCTAATGAATACATGGTTTGATTGTTATAAAACTTAGCTTAGAGATTTTACCCTAAAGTTTTGGTGTATTTATTAATATATAAAACCTTATGTTAAGTCATTTTATTATTATTATTCAAGGTCCCTTTTTACTATGTTCTTAGATTAGATTAATCATTTTAGCCTAAATTTTATCTTATATTTATTAACATAAAATAGAACCATAGTCTAAAGTCTTTAACCTAAGTTCTTTATGTATGTCAATCCTAACTTAATCATTGGTGCAGCTTTATAGGATCTACGACTCACATTCACTCAGATAGGATTGATCTGATGGATCATAGCCAAAGTTAAAATTAAAATGGAGCTTTGAGTAAGTATCAAATAACCACATGGTGAGAATGTGTTAACTGGTAAGGTTGATAAGGTGCAGATCTCAAAAGGCCCATGAGATGACCAAGTGGTGTAACTTTAGGGCCTAGTAAAAATAGTGGCCAATGGAATGTAACTCTTAGGATTGAGATCAATGATTTAAATTAATCCATGCATAATAATCCAATGGAGTGAGACAAATTAGTTTTTTCAAAAGGTAACAATCAAATTTTAAACATTAATGAGTAGCTTGCTATGAAAATGACACATAATTCCCATGATGATGCCACATCAATATAAATTGACAAAGTTGAAGATCTTGTGAGAAAAAAAGGCAAAGGTATAAATGAGGATCCAAAATAAACCTAAGGCATAAAAATTAACTTAAGTAAAAATAGGCCTCACCGTTATAGCTCATAAAAAACTTATAAAAAATCCTTAACATCTAAAAAAGCCCTAATTTGATCCCAAATTGACCATAATCGATCCTAAGAGTTTCAAATTACCATCTGAGTAAGTGAAAAATGATCTAGAGGAAAATTATAGACCAATAGTGAGAAAATTTCTCAAACTCATATTAATGGTAGCTTGAAAACAAGAAGATATAGAGCTCTATCTAACCACACATCTAGAAGGTAGACTCTTCAAAGACATAATTTGATGTTGTAGCCTTGAACATGGGAGATAACCATTGGTCCAGCCTTTTATAGACCATTGAGGAACTATTAACCATTATTAGGGAGGATGAAAGGAATGCATGAGTCAAAAGGAAGTATTATGACCTAGTCTCTATTCAAATGACAAATCTGCATTAGATTGCATCAAAACCAAAAGTAGTACATTATATTGATGTCATTGCTCTTATTTTCAAAGATTATAAAATTGATCAAGGCATATTATTCCATGAACATAGCTTTAGGAAGGTTGCATATATTTATTATATAGAATTTGAAACCTAATATAAATTCTTGAAACCCCAAGTATACATGGCTACAAATAATGAGTGGGCAAGAAGAATGACTTAAATACCACCATAACTTCCTAGCTATATTCTAGGAACCAAGTAGTTTTTGACCTCAGTGGAAACATCCTAATTGTCTAATTTAGTTTAGGATCAGGATGATTATGACCTTGATGAATAGGATATGTGAGAATCTGACCACCACTTATGTGGATAAAATTTGGGTGCCTTTGGTTTACTTTATGGTTAAAAGAGAGAAAACCCCTCCACTTAGTGAAGTCATCAATACTTGTTCAAGTAGTTAGTTTTTTTGGAATTATAAAGAAGATTAGAGGTCAATTTTATATGATTTCACATCTACTAGATACCCTACTAGCTACCACTAAAGTTACCAATATTAAAGAATGGTCATCTGATGGGAAATAAATAGTTTCCCAATACTACTCAAAATTGCATATATTTAAGTATAGGGACCATATGTAATTCATATGTGATTTTGTCTATCCAACCTTGGTTGAGGATATCACAGGGATCCCCATGATGAAGGTCATCCCTATAATCAATAAATATGTTGAATTCATTGGAAACATTTAGTTATATCTATATTTCACTATAATCAGGAATGAAGGGACCTAGTACACCCCACTTAGGCCACCAATCCATGCACCAAATAAGTTAGCCAAACAAGAAGTTATATTTTAAATATGTAATGGTATAGATGGTTTCTATAGAAATAAGAGGAAAGGATTAGTCCACACCTTCACATTAACCATTAGTTAGATTGTGTTTCAACAATGGGATAATCTAGAAACTACTTCTAGGTATAGGAGCTCTTTCAATTTCTATCATGATGAATTGAGATAGTGGGACCCCAATGATAAATTTATGAAACATTTAAAGTCAAAGGGAATTCGTATGACCTATGAGCACTATCTTGGTCCTTATAACCACATGTACACTAGAGATTCTTCATTCATTAAAGTATTGGCAAGATTAAATAAAATTAACATTAAGCTAGAGGCTAGATTGTTAAGAGAAAAAAACCAAGTGATGACATATGGTATATGGGGCTTAGTTAGTACCATTTGTTACTAGGTATATCTTTTAGGCCTTCAGAGCAAAAACAAACAAAAACATAAGAACCTGGAATAGAATTTGAATAGAGGCTTGAAGAAAGAAGGATAGATGAGGTGGCATCATCTTTAGCATAGCCCAAAGGACCAATATTCTCAATTAAAGAAATTGATTTAATAACACTGAATCCTGAGGAAATGATGGAGGATGCTTTAAAGGTAATAGCTAGTGCCTATGAATTTGATGAAGAAGAATCTCAAACTAAAGATACAAGGGAAGATAAGGGCAAGGAAGTAGCTTTGGACTTGGTCCTTATTGAAACCCAACCCAAAAGAAAAGATAAGTTATCTTTGGTCCTATTAATTGGATAGAAGCTCAAGTTGACCTTCATCATCCTTTGAGTGAGGTCAATCTTTTTAGAAAAGATAACCCAATTTATGGCCCTTACATTCCATAGTATTTCATATATGGAATGTTTTAGAAATTTCCTACTCTACACCATTCAAGGGCCATTACTAAATCAGTCAACATCATTGTCCATGGTGAACTCAAGCCCTAGATTTTGGCATTGTAACAATAAGAGAAGGAAATATAGATAGTTGATCCTAGAAATTTGATCACACAAGTGGAAACCCTAGAGGCTCCAATAGTAACTTAATCATTAGTTGGCATTAGGATGGACCCAACAATAGCTAGATTGAAAAGAGTCACTAAGAATAAATCCTTGGTTGTGGGGGAAGAATTCACTTTTCAAAAAGTGGAACCATTTGTTGGATTGACTCATTTTGAAGGGCAGAGATCAGGTGAAAACCACATCTTAAATGAAATGTGATTGAATTATCTCAAACACAATCATCTCAGTTACACACTAACATTAAGGGAATTCTATAATAGAATAAAAACTTGAAGGAACAAATCATCTTATTAATCTGTGAGGACTTGTTCAATAAGTTTAAAGACATCATGGTTAGCTTGTTTAATTCCTTGATAGTAGTAAGAGCCAAGAAAAACACAATGAGAAGAAAAATAAATATGGATATAGGCTAGGTTGGCCAATGGAAGGATATAAGTTATTAGGTGAAGGAATTGAATAAATCCTTGACTAAAACCCAAATCCTAGAATTTAGGACAATTAGCCTAACCCACCTTAACATGGCTATGGCCATATTAGTGGATAAGATCAATGCATTAATTAATTAGTCCAAAAAAATGAAGCAAATTAATAGGGACTTAAAATAACAAGAGGAAAAGATGTTTTACACCTTATAAAATTTAATCAAAGAGCCTACCTCACTTAGTTCTCTAGGCCTTATTACAAATGAGGAGTTCAAGCTCAAAACTACTCAATTTATGCAAAAAGTGAGAAACCAAGGGCAACACAAAACAGGGGATAGAAATAAGAGAATCATGGGACTATTATTATCATCAACATATAATATGAGAGATGTAAGAGGCATAAAATAAGATATAGAGAAGGTTTAGAAGAATCTCAAGGACCTAGTGGTCCAAGAGAAAGAGTGCTTCATGAGACTAGTTGTGGACTTGCAACTCATAGGCAAATAGCATTATAGATTCGAGATGCTATAGGGAAAGTAGGGGACCACATCAAAATAGGGTCCAAAAAGTTAGTTAAGAATATTATTTTTTGTAGATCTTTGAAATATTTTGAAAATAGAATATTCTTTTGTAAAGGCATGTGCGAATCGTAAGCACATTTACTTATAGGTCAATCCATTTTATAAAGTCTAGTGTATTATAGAACTTTTGTTAAAAGGATAGTTTTCCTTACATTTATACACTTGTAAATAGATAATATTGACTCATAAATTCATTGTATTATATAAGAGGAGTATTGTCTATTGTAAAAAGAGGGAGTTTTTGAGCTAAAACTAGTGTAAACTTTGAGAAACTAATGCAAGTAGAGAATTCTAAAAAGATTGTCTCATTTTGTTTCTATGAATTTTTATATGGAGTCTCTCTCATGTGTCTATTCTAAATTATAAATTTTAATAGTTATTGTAATCTCTTGGTGTGTACCTTTGAATGTATAATTTTTAACTTGTGTTTATGCTAGGATAATTAAAGGTTCTCTAGTTTACTTATTTTTATTTGCTCTACATTTGTAGATGTGCATCAGTGATCTGATTATAGGGGTAAATATTTAAATTAATATTAGTTCCTATTTACATTATTTTTCACATTACTTATAAGTTTACCTATGTGTGGTAAGATTCGAGGTTAATTTATTTCATATCATACATTGGTTTTAAGTACATACCTGGATAGTATTCGAACTTTGCCATGATGTTTGGAATGAAAATAAAAAACATCATATTTTATCTCTACCTTAACCTTGTTTTTTATTATTTTTTAACTAATTCACTTTAGATTAAAGCTTCATTGAATGTTTCCATCTTAGTTTAGATTTAAACTTAGAATTAAGAATAATTCACCCTAATTAGCCGAGATCATCTTCTTATCTACAAAGATTTATAGGCCACAATGGCTCCCAAACACCAAACATTATAAATATTGTGAAACAGTCATTTGTTATACCTCTATTCCACCATAAATAATAGGATTATCAAAAACTACAAATCATGCTCTAAATTATTTGAATTCTAAAATGAGAAGTGTTTTTTAAACACTCTAAGCACCTTATGATGCATATTTAGGCATCAACATGATATTGTCAAACCTAACAATAGATATTTCCATTCGCTTTATCAATTTGGAAGGATATTTGATCTGTGGTTGTAGGGAAAAAGACACAGGGCCAAAAACCTTGAATTTTTTATTATCTTTGACAAAATTGTGACTCTCTAAGTAGTGAGTTTGCTCTAGTAACTTCAACATTGTTAATGATAGTTATGATATTATATTTTCTTTCAAGACTGCTAAAACTCTGACCTCTTTTATTTTCTATGTCATCAATGGAGGCATCTCTAGTTCTATAAACTAGGTCATAAGGTTTTTTGGAGTTAAAATAAATTTTTATTTTATCAAAAATATTAATAATTTCTCAATCTAAATATCTTGACTTAAACCCTTTACGTGAAGGAAGATTCTTATAGTGTGTTTCTATGTGTAGGATTTCTAAGGGGGCAGAGGAAGACTAGATAATCAAAGAGACCCCATCACCTAGGCTATTTTAAGCCTTTCTTCAATATCACAAATCTTGAACCTGTAGTTTTATCTTGCAAGTTGTGACATTATCACTTGTAGTTACAACTTTGTAGATACTCAGTTAAAGTCATAGCTTAGAATATTTATCTAATACAAAACTTAAGATCTAGTGGCTTTAGGTTTTATATAGGGTAGATATCAATTTTTTATTTTGTTTAGTAGCATAAGAATGCATTTATAAAAACATTTTTCATGAAATTATATATATTATATCTACCTTGTAATTATTTTTAATCTAGTAAAAGACTTGCACAGTTACCTTAGGACATATTTTAATTCTACTACTAGTTACAATATCATAGATTGTATTTTTTGGATAGTTGTGATTTTATTGGTTTAAGTAGTGATTTTGTTAGATAGTCATGGGTTGTTTATTACATAAGTGTAATAGTTTACTAACCTTTTACAAAGTCATGAATTGTGACTTGTGATTTTGTTTTACTATTTGCAATTTTGTACATTCTAGTAATAGTTTTGTAAGGACTTATGATTTTGTGAAATCCTAAACTACTAACCCTTCTTGGTGTAGGACCCTTCAATATTTAGGCACCCTAATTGAATTTCTAACCTTTGTACTTGTAGGGAGGGGTTCCATTTAGTATATTTTCCTATTTTTTATTATATCTTAATTATGACCTTTAAAATAAGGGTAAAATGTATGCACTAAGTTATGTTCACCCTACTAATTATACTAATTTCCACTAATTTAGTCTAACTCCTATATTTTGTAGCTAAACTAGTTAATAGAATAATAACCCCCATCCTATTCCTATGTCCCATAAAACTTTATTTCATCCTAAAACAAATTTATTTACCTATTAAACCTCTAATAAAGCCTATTACCTGCTAACCTACTTCCTAAACCAACTAGCCAATTTAAAATTCATATTTATCCAACTACCACCCTAGCCACCATACCACCCTAGCTATTCCTACATACCTATGAGTCTTAAGCCTCATTAACTCCAATCTAAACTCCCAATTATCCCCTAAACTAATTGAGAATCCTTTATAACTAGAAAATATCATCTAAGACTCTAGAAGTCTCTAAACTAGAGACATCTAAATAATTTTAAATTCCCCTAATATTCCCTCCATTATTCTATAAAATCCATGCTTGGGCCATGGCCAAGACAAATATAAATCCATCAATCCATAATGTTGCTACTATAATTACATCAATAACATGAATTTTAGCACTCATCCAAGCCATTACCCACTCCACACAACCATTGGAAGCCATTGTGAAGATCTTGTAAGCAATCCAATAATTTAAATTTTGGGCATCAAACAATATCATTGAAAATCCTAGAATAGAGGCATGAGGAGGTAAAAATTATGGTAATCATGTTATATTTATTATGATTTGTCTATTTTATCCATTCCTATTAGTGTCATTAGGTTTTACATTTTTATTACTAAGTTTAGTAATATTGCTTGAATCTAAAATTTGGTGCACACTTAATAAATGGGATCTTTATACCAAATATTAATTAATTGTTCCATCCTTAACTCAAATAGGGTTAATCTAAACCTAATAATGATTAAATATAACCTAACTTCACTTGGGTTAGACTTAGTCTAAAGAGATTTTTCTTGTGTAATGTTATAATGTTCATTTGTTGAGAGAGAGAAGCACTTTTGTATGTTTATATTTCACAAAAATTGATATATTACTACATGAAATCCAAGCCAAATCCAAGCCCAAAATCACCAACATGAAAATTAGAGATGATGTAAGGAGCACCATTATCAAAGACTCTTTAAACACATGACTAAGCAAATTCCTCCTTGGCCAACATGAAACTCTTACTTTTAGGGAAGGTAAATAATGCTTGTTTTGGCTTCCATTGATAGTTACGTGAATTTTTATCTCACCCCTTTAGTGTCTAGTATTTAGGTGTTAGATTCTTAGTGTGTTATTATTTGGTTTTTTATCATACTAACATTATACTAACTACCCTCTTAGATTCCTATTGATTACATAATGGCACACCTAGTGGGACCATGTACCCCACATGCATAACTGGAGCATCGTTGGACCTCCTTAGAGATGATTAGTCATTTGAAACCTTAATTTATTAATTTTTATCTAACTTTTTTATGTTTGGATTTTGATTGAGAAACTATGAATTCATGACTATAAAACTATGAATTTAGTGAGACAAACTATGAAATTATCAATAGAAATAGTTAAATCATTATGAGAAACTACAAAATCATCCTTATTTAAACTTAGATCTATTAAATAAAGAAATTGGGGATGGAAACAACAAAATCATCAAGTAAAAATGTGAATTCATTCTAGAAAAAACCTGACCTTTCCTCTATTTTTGACTAAATTCTGAAATTGTTTAGCATTTATGTAATTGTCTATTTTAGTATCAAAATTATAATTTGTAGCAATGAAATCACATTTTTTAGTAGTGAAATCACATTTCTAGGTTTCAAAATTGTTTTCTAATTATGAAATCACTAGATAATAGTGAACTCATAACTCTTTATTTCTCTATGTTTTTTACAAGTTCTCCCACAGTTGTGAAATCTCTAAGTTAGGTTGTGAAATCATTGATTTGGGTTTTAAAATCATCGAGTTGGGTTGAAAATTCATTCTATAACTAAAAAATTGCTCACTGTAAGTCTATGTTTCATTCAGGTTATCTATGTTTTTATGCCTAAACAATTTCAAAGTTCATAATTTACTATGTAACCATGAATGCATTATAAAGAGATAAAATTTATGTTTTATTGAGCTAAATTACATAATTTCACCTTAGATTAAAGCATAAAGTAATCCACTAACCTTGTTTGTAGATAATTGGGCTAAGAAAGAGGTAAACTTAAGTGCTTTTTAATCAAATTTTATTTTGAAAAATCTAATTTCACAACAAATGCTAAAATTCATTCACATTTGGTTAAGGTGCTTAAAAATTAGTTAATAATTTGTATTTTAGAATTTTCAAAGATATTTACAAGTGAAAACATGGCCAAGGGGCCAAAAATTTCAAACACATTTCAATTTAGTGTTAGTAAAAATAATCTACATTTTTAGTTAGAGATCTTAAAGGCTTTTTTATTTTTGTTTGTTCTTTAGAATAGTTTCAAATTGCTTAGTTGAAATTCTCTTTGATTTGGGAAAAAGAAAATATAGCATGTATGCTCTATCCCCATCCCCTTAATATAACTTGGGTGATAAAATCACTTGGTTTATACCATTATTTGTAAAATTATGTAAAAAATAATGTCATGTATGCTCTCTTAAATCTCTGAGTGAATTGGGTGATTCAAAAGTAACATTTAAAGTCTTTCCATTTTTATTTTTTTAATGCATTTGGATTGTGGGAGGGAGTTAATTACCTCCCTATAAGTTATTTAAGGGTGTGTTGACCTAGGGAATCATCTCCCATCATCATACCAAACTTGATCTATGGTGGGTTGTATAAATCAAGGCATGTGATATTGGGATTGCCAAGGGGATGAGTGGATAGCATCTCCAATATGAATAAAAACCTTAGTTAGGTCTTGATAAACATCATAATCTACCAAGAAATACATGGATAGTTGTAGAGTTTTAACTATTTCATGATGATGTCATGGAGGTGTCCAGGTGAGTGGATGAAATGCTTTGATAGTCTATATGACAATGCCAAAGTGCCCAATGTGTTTATCCTAGTATGCTTGAAGGAGGCTTGGTTTTAGATTAAGGTAAAAACAAGTTTTGAAGGGACCCCAAAACCTAGAAACAAAGGAAGAAGGATATAACAATAACAAACCACAGGAAGAACAAACCTATCACCTACTACAGAGTAGCATAAAAAAAAAGTCTTATAGGGACCTAAAACCACAAAAAAAGATAGTAAGAGGAAAGACCCCAGGTTTTATAGAGACCTAGAAACTCAAATATGTTAAGAAAACAAAGGACTAGTTTTTGGAACCAGTTATAACATCCAACAAAAAGGACCAAAACAAAAAGAACAAAAAGACCCTATTCTTCTAATTCTAGGATCATCTTCACCACCTCCTTTCTAATCACAACAGTGTCCTATATGGATATTGTAGCCAACATAGCAGCCTCTTGCATTGCTTTCTTCCTCAAGCTCTGTCTGGTCCTCTTACTCAGCCCCTCCAAGGATTTTATTTCCTCATTAGCTCATTTTCCAAGGTTTGTAGCAGCAACACATATGCTAGAAGTAACCTCCTCCATCTTCATCCTACTTTCCTTAATGAGCTTTCTGAGATTATTCTCATAATCTTTAAGTTTGATAGGAATATCTCTCATCTACATTTCCAAATTATTGATTTTCTTTCGATCATTTTCCTGATTATGTTCCATTGTTTCCATTCTCTTCTTGAGGCCCACTATTTCCTTATGCATCCATGAATCAACTTGAACAATAGCATCTGCTTTGCATTTGGTTGAATTCATGAAGGGAAACCTACTGTCTCTCTACCAAACTTCACTAAAATATTCAGTGCTCTATTGGATTGACTTCATCCTTTTCATTTTTATCCTCCCTTTCCATTTTTTTTCTGTTCTTTAATATCAACAGGGTTTTCATTGTGGACAAGATCATCCTTTTCTTATTCTCTAGTCTCCATTGCATGATTGGCATCCTGAACCATGTATTCCTTCTCTATTTTTGAAGCTAGATCCTCAAATAAAATATCCATTTCTTTTTCACTTCCCCCTAACACTTGCTGATTATCCTCATGATCAGAGTTTTTCTATTCTATTTTTTCCTCTGTTGTATCCCCTTCTTTTACATTCTCACTTTTATCTTTACCTTCCAGGTCAGAGCTAGAATCCCCACTATCCATACCTTCCTCTTCCTCCATACTCTCCTCAGAACTTTCTGTACTTTCCCACTCAGTTTCCTCATCAACAATTTGTTTTTTAGAACTGGAGGATTTAGGTTTAAATTTTTCCTTACCCTTTACATTTTCATTCTTCTTACTCTGTGACTCCTTATTTTTGTCCAAATAAGGATTCGAGACAATGGAATTGTTTTTGTAGAAACCTTCTATAATTAAAATCAATCCTTCATGCAATATAGGGTGACTCTCCTTTTTTTTATGAGCGAACAAACTTTGAAGAAGCAAGAAACACAAATAGAAAGGGAAGGAAATTCTAACTTTGTGCCTAAAATGATTAATAAAGACAAAATGAAATTTATGGACTCTTTTGCTTCTACCATATAGTATAAAATACTCATGGATGCAACATAAAACATCTCTCCAAATTCCTTTTATCTACTCTAGGTCAAAAAAATATCTGCTCTTTTCCAACTGCTGCTCCTCATCGTCCGTCTTTGGGAATTTACTGTATGCCTCATTAGATATACTGGTCTACTTAGAGAATTTTATCCCCTCCATTGGAAGCCCCATAACCTCTATAATGAATTTCTCCATGAGCTTCACCGTGATACCATGGAGTGTTACTCTATCGTTGACCCAATTTTTGAAGAATGTCATCATTATGTGGGGTTTAGATCCATGCAGCCAGTCAAAATAACTCATGACCTTCCCTTTCTAAAGAATCTTCCAAACATCTTGTTTTGCCTTCTAGTCTTCACAATTTTTAGGTTCTTGCTTCCTCAGCTCACCTTTCATTTTGTAGGCCATACAGTATTCTAGCAACACACTAGCACTAATGACTGAGCAATGCAACCAATTGTTTTCTATTTGAAATGGAGATCGCCTATTTTTTGGCACATGCAAAAACCACTTTGCTATCTCATGAATGTACCTGTTTAATGAAAGTAATCTATCCACTATGAGGCCACTCCACCAAATCATTAACTTGCTATTCTAGGTAGATCCTTCCCTCCTTTGAATGAATGGCATCATAATTAATAAGTGCTTTGAGTTCAACATGCTTATTTAATGCATCCTACCATCTCACCTTATGCCCTGTTTGAATAGCATGATTAGCTATCTAGTCAGCAACCCCATTGGCTTCACGATAAGTATGGGTTATGGTCACTTTTTCAAATTTTTGAATTAAGGCTTTAATTTCCATCACCATTGCCTCAATAGACCATGAAATTGAATTTTTGTTATTTAGGATATTTATGATATTCAAGGAATCACCTTCCAGCCATAATTTGGAAAATCTTGAGTCAACAGCTAGTTTAATGGTATAAAGGGCAGCAATAGCTTTAGCTATATGACTGTTCAACTTACCAATAGGGATAGCAATAACATCAATTACATTTTCCACATGATCTCTCAAGGCTTGGTTGATCTTTAGTTTTGGCATAATTATAGATGTTTAGGGATTAGTATAGTGTTCTAAACATGTGCAAGGGGTCATATTAGAGTTTTTTAATGCTTTTAGTGCTTATGTACATGAGTGGATTTGATCTAGTTGATCATTATTTTCATCTAGATATTTTGGGTCTAGCGGTAGAAAATCCGAGTAGGCAATTTATTGATATCACCATTGCCACGTGTGGATGAGTCAGGGGAAGTTGGTCATATGGTTGTGATCATATTTTTTCATATATATTATGTGATAAATCTTAGGTCATTTGGTTAAGTGCGATAAAATATATGAAATTGAAAATTTGGGCTCTTAAGCATTTTGGTAGTGTTTTCCCATACTTTACCAAATTTACAATGTGGCAAGAAAAGTTGAGTAGGCATTTTGATGGTGGAATATCTCACACATGTGGACATTTTAGGAGAAGTTGATTATATGAGTTTGTTTAGTTTTATGCATAGTTTATTTATGCTAAGTTTTAGGTCAAGCAATGAAACCCATCAAAATATATGCATGTGAAAATTTGGCCTTTATAGATAGTTCTTGACATAGTTGGCTCTGTGGGATAAAAATCTACGTGAGAAATTTTGTAATGGAATATCTTGCACATGCAAAGTTTTTATGAGTATTTTTATACATTAATAGATTATCCTATATGAGGATATCCTATGGCTTAATTTTTAGGTCAAAATATTGATCAAGGAAAATGTTATTAAGGAGCAAAAATGACCTTCTAGGTATATATCATTAGTCCCCATACTTAGTATATTTTGCTTGAAGTTAAAGATCAAGATCAAGTGCAAATCCAATGGTTTGTGGGAGTTCATACATCTACGATATATGGTGTATATTAATTCAAATGGGTCAAAGTGTTTGATTCTTAAACTTAGCAAAGATCAAGCTGATTCCAAGATCTAATTGTGAGCAAGTTTTTATATAGATAGATATCAATTGTGTGTATTGATAAAGTTGTTTTTAAGGTGTCAAATGTTTAACATAGATAAATACTGAGCTACATACAGGAGATCGACATAACACATTAAGTCAAATAGTCAAGATGAAGATCTAATGATGAGCCATGAAAGATAAAGGCTAAGTTACTTATAATTATATCAATGGTGTGTGATTGATCTAAGTAGTGAGAACATGAGATGCAAGAAATTTGACCGAGGTTTAACTATGATCATTTGCATTTGAATATTTGAATTTAACATAGGAAAAACCAATGCTATGTATTTTTGCTATAACCTTTGATACATGTATAATTTTCTCATGGTGTAAAATTCAAAGTGATAGAGGAATCCAAGGCACATCTAAAAATATATTTTTTAAGATTTTAAATTGCGTATAGTCAAAGTTATGAAGGTTCAAATATGACTGTGTTTGATTGTGTTTTGTAAATGACCCAAAAAAGAGGTTTAAGCTTGTGTTGATATTGTTTCAATATATTATGATGAATTATCTATTGAAGAGTATTTTAGACTTAATAAGGATAATATATGTGGTAGTTAATGGTTTTACTAATGTATATTCTTTACGAATAAAGACGTACAAATTGACTATGTTTGTTAAATACATTGGTAGTTTGAGTGACCATCTTATAGAGGTAAGTTGAAGGTGTTCTAAGTAGATTTAAAGAAGAAAATTAGCATGTATATATTATATAAGTATCTAAGGATTATGATAAATCATTGGTTTTCATGATATTCTTTTTATTAGATATGTAGATTCAAAATAGCTTGACTATATTTTGACTATATATGACTAGTCTGAGTGGTCATTTTATGTATATTGTTTTGAATGATTAGAATATGTGTTGATGTGTCTAAATCACATGGAGTTATAGATGAGTTCTCTAAGGTTTCATCGATGTGATATAATCATATGTATATGTGAAATATTTGAGTAGTTGGTTCATAATTTTTAGACGATTTTTTTGTATGAAGAACTAAAGAGCTAAGAGACCTAATTATAGGTTCAAGTGTGGATTTGGTGTTCCAGGTGTCATGGACCCATGTGAGAGTGAGAAAGGGGATATTGGAGATATATTTTATGTATTAAAATTATTGTTAAATTATTAAATTGGTCCAAATAGTCTCACATGTAGTGTGTGAGTATGAAGGCCTAATTGTTTTAGGTATCACCAATACCTAATAGTGGTTTGGGGATAATGAGGCATTAAACAACCTATGGAGTTTGTGGTTATTACATATAATGTTTATTATTAAATATTTATTAGGTGGAACAAGTGTGGTAAGAATCTTGTTTGACCAAGATGGGTTATACCAAGAGCATGGTATAAGTACATGGCTTATTTGGCCTATTTATTTAAGTTTTAAAATATGTGGAACTATATGAAGGAGAGAAAATTTGTAAGAGAATATATAGGTTAGTGAGTAATAATAGAGAGTAAATAGGATCATATATTATTTTTTATCAAGCTGATGTAGGTGATCACGTAGGTCATTGGACTTAATAAGCCTAGAAGAGGCATAATAAACGAGTATGCTCAAGAGGCTATTTGAGAGAGTGTGTATGGTGAGAGAAGGAAAGGTGAAGGATATGTGTGACTAATGGATGTATTTAAGGTTAAATTAAGTTTATGATGGTGTGTATGACCTATAGGTCATATTTTTGATGTCATAATAGTTCTCTTTTAGGTTTGAAGATTGAGTGTGAGTGAAGGTAAAGAGTGATAATTAGAGGTCCATCACCAGGTGTTGAAGACATCCATTCAAAGGTTGATGTGTTCATAGGTTTTGTTGTGTCAGTTCAATATCTTGGGGGTTGTAGCCTCATTTTAAGGTAAAACTTTCCAAGGGTCTAGTTTTTGTTGTAACTTAGCTAGATAGGTGTGGTAGCACCTTGTGGGATTATAGTCTCATTAAATAAGGGATGATAGTTTCTTGATTAGTTAAAGTTGGTTTAAATTGGTTCTTTTTATTAGAGGACTATAGTCCAATTATAGGTTCTAGTGGGTTTTCTCCCCCAAGAGGGTTTCCCACATATGTCATGTGTTATGTGATTGATCTTACATTGTCTTTCTTGTTCATTGCTATGAATGATTTATTTTCTCCATGAATGTATGTATTAAATGATTAAGGGTTTGAAGGAATTACAATTGAATTAGATTATTTTCCACTACTAATTAACCCCCACCTCAATGGATTGTACCTCTAAAGTTAGTATGTATGAACCTAATTTATATGATTGTGCCCTTATGTTAGCCATACCTGGGACCATCTATTACATTTGAAACTTATAGATTTTTAGTCATGCCAACTTGTTGTGGAATTTATTTCTGAATATCAAGTGTTCCTCACTTTAGGTTCGTGATAACTACCAATGTTTGAGAAAAGAGGGGGAAATAAAAACTCTCCCTACATCTATACTTTAATTTCTGGATTAACACTTAATTCTTCACAATAATTAGTATATTGGTGGAAACTTTAGTAGAAGCTACACACACACATGTTAGTTATAGGGATAATATGAATCATTTGTGTTATATTTTCTTTAATTTACATGCATGTTTTGAGACTAAAAACCATTTGTTTTTTTAAAATGAGTCATAATCATCACATTTTTTAACCCACTTTCACCCAAGAGGTGTTATTATATCCCTTTGGTGTCACACTCTTGACTTAGACATTTTATCCCAATTTTTTTTTATATGTGACTTGTTTAAAATAGGGTGTCATTATGTTTCCCATTTCATCCTAAACTTATGCCTTGGATTTTTGAATTTAAGGCCCTCATCATGTAATTGGTTGAAGTAGTGTTGTTACATTGCTCATGTTATTTAAAAAAATGTTTCCTTATTTCAAACCAAGTTCAAAACCATGTTTACCTTTGGTATAAAATTGGTGTGATCATGTTGTCCATTTGGGTCTAAAATGTTTTCCATTTGAAAAATCCAAGTCTTTTGAACCAAGTTTATAATTTGTCTTTCAAAGTTCAAATTTAAAATTGATTAGTCTACACCTCAGTCTTGCTTAATTTTTTGGCTCGGGTGTTTACCTCTTACCTTTAAATTTTGTAACATGGACTTATTCATTCCTTGTTTTGAAGACCCATTTGCATAGACCTAGGAATTGGTTTATTTTCCATGTACCTCAAGTTTATTTATTGTCTTGAACTAAGGTTGAAACTCTATTTTTAAGCATAACTTTAAGCACAGTTATTTTATATTGGATCCTTAATTATTACTTGGTCTTGAATGCTTTACTCATCACTCATATTTTTATTACTTGAGATTGTATTTACCAATTAGTTTTAGGTGTGTGCCTAGAATGAACATTTTCATACCAAGGTCAAGTTTGTTTTAAAATCCATGTGCCAAGATTGAGTCAAAGTTTTTCAAACTATTTGCCTTAGAGTTAGATTAATTTCAAGTTTTTACCTCGACCTAATTTGTTCCAAATTCTAGATTTGTGCCTTCTTGCCAAAGACCTAAGATCACCCTAAAGTTTTTAGACCTAGTTCATGTATTTTTAAAGTCTATATTTGTGCATTTTGACCAAAGGCCTAGTACCTTTTTCATTTTAGACATAGATTAGATTTATTTGAAACACTTTGCCAAGACCAAGATTCAACTTTGCCTTTCATTTGACTATTTGTGTGAAGGACCTTAAGGTATTTGAGAACAAGTTTTCCATTTATACTTTTCATTCTAGGCTAAGTTTAAACCATTTTAAATAATATATAGAGTTTTCCATATAGACCAAGTTTCAAGATGTACCAAGCATTGACCAATATTTTAAAACCACATTTCAATTGTTTTGTAAAATTTAGACCCTTTTTTCTTCATGAGACATTAGTTATAGATTTAGATATGACTCACTAGAAACATAGTGCAACCATGTACAATCTTAATTATAAAAGCATAGTCATGAACGATGCCTTTATTCAAGACCCATATAGAGATTATGTAATTTCTGAGATAGATCCATACCCCTGTTACATAACTCAATATTTGGAATAAGTCCAAGATCCATTAGCACACTACCTAGTAAGTACACCTTATATAGATCAAGATCAAGAACATATAACTCAATACCTTGTTAGTGTGCCATCCATCAAACAAATCCAAAAATAACCTTATTATGTTATCATGGCATAAACCTATGAATTGTACCCATTCTATCATCACTTGATTGAAAATAAGGATGAGGTTTTGGTTAGATCCATATAGGTAGGAACCAATATTTTAGAAGACTTTCCCCATGAAAACCTACCTAGTCTAGTTGGAGTACCTACTAATGTACCTTATACCAGAACTACCAAACATGACTCTACTAATCAACATAATGCCCTCAATAAAATATCAAACCAAGAGTTGAATATGAATGCAAAGGGAAATGTACCCATGGTCGACCAATTCATTCTAATGAAACAAACATATTAGATTATCTTAATCTAGTATAGAATTTCAATGTTATGGTCACATCAAATGCTCTACTTATAAAGATAACTCCTTCAATAGAAGTATTAGCTAATTCATTAGGTCATACTAATCTGGGTGTGGACCCATTTTCCCAAATTAATCTGGTAGCCAACATGTTTAATGTCCCATTCATTGATGAAGTGATTATGGCTTATATTCAAGACCATGTGCTAAATATAGTGGATAATATGTAAGTGTCATCCAATTCATGCCAAGGTGGGTTAAATGCACCAAAAAATAATCCCCAACAACAAGTGCATATTAATAATACTAATATTAGTTTGTATCAATAGGGGTTAGGAATGCCTAGTTCCAAACCATAGTAAATTACTCCCAATCCTCAACTAACTACTTCTTCAAACATGCAATAGTAGGGGATAAGTAATTAAGCATTACCCAATGTTTTAAGTCAACAAGTTATGAATTTTACCTAACCTCAATATTTAATGGATAATATTTTGTAGCTATAACCAGAGACCAATTGACCACCTCAGTAAAATAAGAACACTATGCCACCTCAATAGGAAGTAATAAATGTTTCACCATAACAGATGTAGACCGATACACCTTAGTAATCATAGACATTGTCTAGTCAAAAATGCATTCTTATTAGTCAATGACAAATGTTAAACACCTAATAAGCATCTAGTTCATAATTGGTGTTTATTCAAAAAATATCTATCAAAATCTAACAAGTAACTATTAGGCAACAATTACCATTCACCCAATATGTGACACATATTTAAAGATAATACCTTAATCAACAACAAGTACCATTTATATATTTAGGTTTGAATTTTCAACACCAAGTTCATACTCAAACTTAATAAGTACAAAAGCTTTCATAAAGACAAAAAATTCCATCACAACCCCAATTCCCTCAGACCCAAAGCCATATTCTAAATCCAAACTAGAATATTTATGAATAATACATGTAGTATCAATAGCCTAATCCCAATGCATGGATGCATATTCCTAGTTGATTAAACCATCAAACTAACATTCCATAATACCCCATTCCCTCATTGTAACCTAGTCAAGAAAATCTACCTTTAACCACCTAATGACAATGAAAACCAACTATGCCATCAATTTTCTTAGCCTAAGAACTGAAATACATGAAGGATGTAATTACAACCATTCAGATGAGAAATTAGACTACAAATTTAAAATTGTATGATGTGTGTTCATATCCATATAACATGGAATATCTATAAATACCATTTCCTCTAGGTTATGAGCCACCAAAGTTTTATAAGTAAAAGGGTAAATTAGACCTTAGAGAGCATTTAAAAGAGATTTTTTGTCACTTTTTAGCTAGTTGCCTATAGTGACACGTACCTACTTATTTTTTTCATCAAAGTATACTTGGGCAAGATTTGGAGAGGCTTCTTAAGTTGCTAAAGAACTTGATATCTAAATTTTATGATCTTTCAAATAAGTTTGTATAGAATTTATCCTACAATATTGAGTATGATATTTCAGTAGTTGATTTGAGTTAAGCTAAGTAGAAAGTTGGTGAGAGATTTATACATTATAACATTTGAAAGAACTTCCTAATCACCTCACCCATAATAAACCAAATAAATAATTGGTAGCTTTGTTTACTAATAATTTACATAGTGAAATATCTTATCACTTGGAGCTTCAGTGTGCTCACACATTCAAGGAGATAATTGAGATCCAAATTGAAAAGGCCTTTATCAATAAATGGATTATCAAGTTATCTTCTTAAAACCAAAATTAGAGCCAAAACTAAAATTTTGGCCCAAGATAGAGCACTAACCCAGTCCAAGCACAAGCATTTTCATCCACTCAAGCTAATAAATATGAAAAAATTAATTTTTACAATCACAAAAATAATGTCATCGATAATTAATTCACTAAGTCATGCCATGTTCAAATAATGAGAGTACCATATGTTCAGCCTCTCCCATAAATATAACTTATTTTGCTAATGCAGCTTATCTAGTAAGCATAGTATATACCTTAACCTAATAAAAATACTCAAATGATTTAGCCACCACCTTTGAAAACCCCTCCTCTAATAAGAAGACCCACTCCTAGAGTCTTTAACAACCTTGGAAAACCCATTGAAGTAGTGTTCTACAAATTAGTTGTGACCAATATGATTAGTTGGCCAATTCCAAAACACTTTTTTAAGGGAATAAATTATCCATATTGGTAAAAAGAGCATGAGTCCTATGAATACCATCATATTCATGGACATTTTATATGACATTTTGTGTAGCTAAAACACCTTATTAAGAATAGGTTGGAAAATTGAGAGATCCAATTAGATAACATAATATCTACTTCCAATAAAAACCTAGGTATCTACCAAAGTCCTTTTACACAACATAATAATACTAATCAACAACAAAAATAATTAAAACCATAACCACACCACTAATAATACTAATAACAACATTATTATCAATTATAAAATGGACAAAACCAAGACTAGAATTATCCCAATAAATAGTAGATATATCACATAGTTACACATAACTAAAATAAATTTGTGGGTTGTATTTTAGATGGTCATATATTTACCAAGACCATTAATCATAAAACAAATGCCAAAATATTGAGGTTGTTACCTTAAAATACCACTCAACTAACCATGTCGATAATCCTTCATTGACTTGCAACTATAACTAAGCACAATAATAACTAAGGATTACCATTTTATGGCCTTATAATAGTAACTCTTCATTGCCCTGTGACCATAACCAAGTACACTAATAATCAATAATTACTCTCTATATATCATATCCATCATCTTCTAGTTATGATAATCTTTTACATAATTTGAATTTCATAATCATTACTTGAAAGTCTAAAATCACCATCCTAGACTTATAACTTCCTACCAATGAGCCAATATAACCCACTATGCTATCTTAGAGTAAGCCAATTACCACTATTAAGGAAAAAGTGTATGATATTATGGAACAAATCCAAAATACACCCACATAAATCTCCATTTGGATTTTTTGTGTACATCTACCATCCACAAGAATATCCTTACTAAACTCCTAGGCCAATCCCAAGTGCCAAATGACATAATTTAAGGCAAATTTCAAGATTTTTTTGGACACCTTGCCCTAGACCAATAATTGACCTTTGACCAAAGTGATATGTAATACCTTGGCCCTATCTATAATAATATATTGTACATTAAAGTTATTATAACATGTCACAAAGTCAAATGTGTCCTCAAACATAATGGATTGGGACTAAATATTATGTCTCTAAATTGAATCAATCATCTAGGATATACAATAACTAACCTTAATCCAAACACTATTACTATCAAGGCCTATGACAATAAAGAGAATGAATCATAAAGAACCCTTAGTTTTCTAGTGATCATTGGACCTTTAACTCATGATACACTTTTCCATGTGATAGACGTGATTTATCATATAATTTGATTTTGTGAAGACCATGGATACATGAAATTCATGTAATTCCTTCAATATTGCACTAATTATAAATTTTCCTTACTCTGGAATGGAGGTAACTATCCATGGATATTTACAACCATATGAACACTACAAGAATTTGGAGGTTGAATATGAAAGATAAAATTACCTCTTTAGTCTAAACCTAGTACCAAATAAAGACAAAGACAAATAAATACTTGTTGAATTTCCAAAGACAAATTTCATAGACCCTAATAGCCTTACCTCAACTTCACATATGCCTCCTATTGAAAGGTCTAATCATTTTACCATTTAAAAAATGGTCCAAGAGAATATTTCACCAATGATACCTTCCGTATTTCTAAGATTCCAAAAAGTCCTAAGTCCTATAGAATGCCCAAAGCTAAGCCCTTTTTTATGGAATGGCAATGAAAGAAATAAAGAAATCTTCATAACCTAGTTCCTATTATTTTCACACCAACCACTAGCCAAGAATAGGACCTGATTTTGAATGATTATTCCTAGCTATAAAATGAAAAATTGGGTAATTACTATTGAGTTACAAAGTATCCCATCCCTAATAGGATTATGGATAACCAAACATATTAAGGTAAAGGCTTGGGGGAAAATAAGTAGGGCACTATTGAACCTATTTTTATGACCAAATATAAATGAACTCATGGTATTGGATTTAAGCTACCTCAGGGTGACCCTACATATCTTATTCATGTTCTAACACCAAATATTAGTGATGATGATGTCAAAATTGAAGCATAGTCTGATCATAGCATATATGAAAACCTCACTAGTACCAACTTATTTGACCCTATACCATTTTCACCATCATGATAATTATCTAAAATTCCTTACTTACTCTTTATCAACCTCAACTTATAGACTGGGACCAACAAGAATCTATAGTACATTTAGATGAGTTTGAGAATGATGAAGCCTTTTATGTTTTTTTGGGCCTAAGAGATAATGTTCTATTGGGAGACCATAAACAAGGGTTCCATATCAAATTGGATCCTACTTCCTATTTTGGAGAGTAAGTAAACACCCTAGCCAAAAATAAAAGAATAAAACATTAAGGTCCCAAAGTGAAAACCTCTTTGTGGTTCTTTTGGACTAGGGTAAAAGTAAAGAAAAAGGCTAATCTCTCTATGAAAACTTGTTTTAGGTACCAATAGATGGGTAAGTTCACACTTATTCTAATGAATCTCAAGAGACCACCAACAACAAACTTTATTTTAGGTCTAATCTTAGTATAGAGGAATAACATGCCTTTGATCAAATTATTTGAGAATGTCCTATAATGTTTGTTATATGGCCTTTACTACCATTAGGAGATTCAATTTATCTTAAGAGAACTTGAAGAACTAGTCTGACCAAAGGAATTTGTCATTACTAGTAAATTCATATCTTTACCAAATATTTTGGATGATGGATCAACTCTCCTAGTAGAATATACTATATAAGTCAATATTAGGAATCTAAAGGACCCAAAACGGATCGAACTAGGTGCATCACTCACTGAGGTGAAATGTGAGTTATTACATCCCTTTTGAGGAGTTTGTTGACATATTTACATTAGCTTATTTAGATATGCTAGGTTTGGAATCCACCTTATATTTACACCATCTCATTGTACATCCTAGTGCCAAACATGTGAATTAGAAACTATGTAAGACACACCTGCATATTACTATGTTAGTTAAGAAAGAGCTTGAAAAACTCTTGGAAGTAAGATTCGTTATATAGATCAACTATTCAGAGTGGATTTCCAACATTGTGACTATCATTAAAAATCTAGAAGGGATTAGAATCTACAATAATTTTATAAATATCGACAAGCCCTACCCAAAGGATGTATTTCCTCTATTGAACATTGACATGATAGTTGAATCCACAACTAGGTATGAAATGCTTTCCCTCATGGATGTATTTTCAAGATGTAAATATATTAGGATTGTGTTAGAGTATAAATACAAAATAATGTTCACCACTCTTTAGGGAATATTTTTCTATCAAGTCATGTCATTCAGCCTCAATAATTTAGTGGAAACATACCAAAGGGATATGATCATTATATATCATGACATGATACATGATATTATCAAAGATAATGTATATGAAATATTAGATAAATATAAGACCCATGAAAATCATCCATCTGTAACACAAAATATATTTGAAAGGATTTATGAGTACAATATTTGTTTTAATCCTAAGAAGTGCATATTTAGTGTCACTTCAAACAAATTCTTAATATTTATTACCTCTCACTGAGGCATTAAATTTGATCCTACAAATGTAGAAGCCATTAAAAAGATGTCACCACCTGCTACTTTGAATCATCTCTATATTTTAAAAAGAAAAATCTAGTCTATCATACACTTCATTTCACAGTTGGCCGATATATGCCATCCTTTCACTCATTTATTGAATAAAGGTATTACATTTATTTGGGATGCAAAATTTTAGAAATCCTTTGATCACCTAAATGATTACTTAGCACATACACCTATTCTATTACCACCAATGCTAGGGAGGTTATTTATACTCTACCTATTTTCCACCAACAATGCCCTAGGGGCATTTTATCCCAACATGATGAACATGGGAAAGAACATGTCATGTACTATGTAAGTTGTAAAATGGTAGCATAGGAACATAAATATAAACCTATATATAAATATTTTTTAGTTATGGTCTTTTTACCCCAAAATTTATGTCATTACATGTTTAGAAATAAGACCATATTCATTGCTAAAGTAGATTTGCTCAAGTATGGCTAAGTGGATCACACTTTTGAGTGAGTTTGAGATTTAGTATGTCAATAAAAATGCTATTAAGGGACAACTACTTATATATCAACTTGTTAAAGCTCCCATTTTAGATACTCAACCACTCATTTTTACATTCCCTGATGAGTACATCATGATTGTCATAAAAACACCTCTTGAGGAGTATCATTGGAATTTTTATTTTGATGGGTCCTTCACATCTCATAGATCAAGGGTATGATTGCTATTTATTATAGCATAGGGAGACATCATTCCCAAATCATTTCATATCAGCTTTCTTTATAACAATAATATTTGAATAAGAAACACTCATTGTGAGGCTTCCTCTAGTAGTATAATGAAACATTCAAAATTTAATGGTTCACAATGATTCTCAACTAATCATTAATTAGGTTACAAACTAGTTCTAGACCAAATATGATAATCTGGTACCATATAAATACATGGTGGACATTCTCAAGTAGTAGATTTCCCACATTCAATTTGAATACATACCTTAGGCTAATAATATGACAATAGATGCCATGACTACCATTGGTTCTTTGATCCATAACATGAACAAGGTAAAAGACTATCAATTCCTTATTGAAGATATTCTAGTACTTATTCATAACCCCTTAGCTACTAAAATTATTTATGATATTTTTAGTCCCAATTTTATTTGGTATTATGACTTATATAATTACCCTCATAATTTAATTATTTATTATGGAGAGTGGGATTGAAATAGGAAGATTTTCCAAACCAGGCACTAGGTGGGAAGGCTCATGCAAGGAGGTATGAGGTGAATATAGTGAGGAAGATGATGATTAGGTTCATGATGGTATGGGGTAAAATTTTTAGAGTGGAAATGGTGAACCATTGATGGGAATCACTCCCTCTTAAATCAATAACAATAGACTATATCTAGAAAAGCATGTTGTATTTCTTCTGCCCCTCCTCTGGATAGTAGATAGTAATAGCTGGGCAGATTTAATTTAACTAGTTGTCATGTTATTTTGTAGCCTTTCATAGGTTTCATGGTCTTTATTCCCATTATGGAGGCTTTACATCACTGGTTCCATGCACCAATATGAATGAAGCTCCTTTAATGACCTGTTATACACACAACCTTTTGAATTTATTAAATCCCTACCCCCTATGCCACATGACTATTTGGATGGGGGTGTGATATTGGGGTCAAAACTTTTGATGGGTTGTGGATTTTCATTTTTTATGGCCTCATAAACTTTCATAATAGGGGAGACAATTGGATTTATTTTGGATTGATGGTTTCTTATAGTAAGGATGTTTTTTTGTGATTCTTGGATTGGGTGAATGATAGAGGATCCCACCCTAGGGATTTATTTTGGGGAAAGATGGGTATTTTAAGAACCCACTCCGCCATTTTTATAATAGGAATGGATATTATAGGAATCCATACTTCAACCCTTCTCTTTTTCTTTGAAAATTATAATCCCTACCTATTTTATTTTGGTATGGTTTATTTGGTCTTTTTCAAAGATCTTTTCTCTTTGGAAGGCCTTTTTTTGTTTTGGGAGGACATGGTCTTTATATTTATTCCTTTTGTTATTAAAGGGTAGATGTTAGAGGAGTCCTCCCATGGTTATATCAATCTATAGGGATTCATAGTCTCAGTTTGGTTATGGATGAAGTTTTTTTGGGGGCTATGTTATGATATGTTAAATTTATGAACTGTAGTGGGAGGAAAAACCCACTCACTATTTTTAAGCACCATTGTGTTCCCAAGTTTATGAGGACCTTAAAACCCCTAGTTTTGGGTACCTTAAAACCCTCATATTTCTTACTATGCTTTGTAATGATTATGTATCTTAGTGGGAGGATCAACCCACTTATTGTAATTCAACTATGTAGAAGCTATGCAGATGACCTAGGAGGTGGAAGACCCTCTTTTCCTTTTAAACTTATGTTATAAAAATATTTCCTTGTTGTGATTCACCAAGTTATGAAAATTAGTAGGAGGTTAGACACATATATTGTAGCTTTATTGTATAAAGGTTATGTAAAATATCCTATTGGTGAAAGACCACCTTCTCTTGTGAACCTTCTAGTTGTGAGACCCCTTAAAAACCTCATGTTCTCTAGTCTCGCTTTAGTCATGAGACATTTACTCCACTTGTTTAAGGTTGGGGGAGCCTCCGAACCATCTTCATTGTACTCATAGGTTATGAGAGCCTTAAACCCCTAGTTGTGGGAATCCTTAAAACCCTCATGATCTCTAAAAATATTATGATTTAACTATGCAAAAGATATGTGGATAACCCATGAGGAAGAAGACCTCCCACTTTTTTTGAACCTTTAATTTGTAGCATGAATCTTATTGTGCTTGGCCAGAATAAGAATCTTAGTGGGAAGATAAATTCACTTGCTATAACTTTACTATATGTTAGCCATTTAGAAGATCTTGATGGTGAAAGACCCCCCTCACTGGCATTTCTTATGAAGTGTAGTACCCTAAGATAAGTCAAAATGAAAGGTTATTGTCTTTTGAAATTACTTATTTAACTTCACCTTTATGTACTTTAGTTTATAAGACCCTTAAAACCCTTGGTTATGGGATTCCTTAAAACCCTCAACATTATTTCATCTTGCCTTGGTCATAGGACCTTTACCCCACTTGTTAATTGTTGAGGGAGCCTTAAAACCCTCATGTCTTTCCTTGGTCATGGGACCTTTACTCCACTTGTTAATGTTTGAGGGATCCTTTAAAACCTCTTTATTGTAATAATAGGTGACAATATTATTAAAACCCTTAGTTGTGGGAATCCTTAAAACCTTCACATTATATATTCTCACCATGGTTGGGGGTAACTCTAATTCTCTTATTGTTGGTTTGGGGAGTCAAACCCTTGATGCCACACTTTATAGTTAGGGAGATACTCCACCATCTTTGTAGTACCTAGATGTGGGTCTAGCTGTTAAAACCCTCACTCTCCTAATTCATAGATCTAGTTTCAAAAGTGTTTATACCCTATAAAATAAAAAAATTACCTTCAAAAACAAATCCTTCCACCATACCTTTCATAAAAGAAATAAAAATCTTTCACACACCAAGCTTCTTGATATACCCTACTTTGCCCAACCCTTTATCGTAAAAGCTTTGATCAAAATCTGATTGATTATTTGAATTTGATAGAATCCACATTAGTATTGAGGGGAGCTTATGAAGGAGTTGATAAATCCCACACTAATGGGGGTGTCCTTTCTAAAAATTTCCTACGTACTAGTTATTATTGTCTAACCATGGAATCACATACAACTACTTATATGAAAAGATGTAATAAATTTTAGAGGCATGCAAATATGATTCATGATCTATCCAAAACACTCAAACCAATGACTACACCATGGACATTTTCAACATGGGGAATTTATCTCATTATAAATATTAACCCTACCTCTTTAGATAGCCATAAACATATCCTTAGTGCCATTGAGTATTTCACTAAGTGGGTTGAAGTTATACCCCTCACTTATGTGATTGGCAAATAAATTTCCAAATTCATATTCAACCATCTCATTTGCTAATACAGTATCCCCTCTAACATTATATCTGATAATGGTGGGTCATTTAATAATAAGTTTTATAAAGCACTCTATGTTAACTTTAACATTAACCAACATTTTTCTAATTCATATTACCCATAAGGTAATGGCCAAGTAGAGGCATATAATAAGACCATTTTTAATATTCTTAAGAATATTTTCAATGATGATGGTCATGATAGGCACTTTAATATATGTCATGCCCTCTAGTTTTATTGTACTCTAATAAGTGCCATATCATGTTACCTTATTTATGTCATTGAGGCCATTCTTCCCATCGAGGTTGAGTTGCCTTCTATATGTATCCCATTAAAGCATATTATTTATGACAAGGATTATAGAGTAGCTCATCTATAAGAGTTAGATTTACTAGATTAAAAATGCATGGCCAATAAAAATAACCTTCAAACATATCAAAAATGATTACATGTCTAGTATTATAGGTGTGTGAAGCATAAAGAGTTTTATCTTAGTGATCTTTTCCTCAAAGAAAACTAGAAAAACAACATGGCCAAGAAAGGAAAGGTCAATCCTAATTGGATAGGCCCTTATGTCATTATTGCTAATTATGGCTCTAGAGATTAGAGGTTAGCTACACCAAAAGGAAATGAACTTGATGAAACCATGAACATAATACAACTCAATCATTATTTCACTTGAGAGACCTGAGGTATTGTATATGAGGATCATTTACATCGTACTATAATCTCACCTTCCTAGTACCATAACACATACCATTCCTTACATACCTTATCTATTGACTAAAGTTATTTTACACTCCCTTACCCATGATTTTTAACCTTGGTTCCACTCCATTAGTTCTTTATGCCCCTTTAATGAGAGGATTTAGATGAAATTTTAGTATTTGATTCAATATTTCACAAAGAGGTAGTATCTTCAGACACTATGATAGTTGTTTGGCACTTACATTCTTTATTGTTGTCATATTTTCTCATTCTTAGTGATACTACTTATAACCACCTTTGGTAAAATCATTATCATTGACCCATGCCATTGTTTCTTCATTATAACTACCTTTGGTAAAACTAGGAACAACCCCATTTTTATCCACATTGTCACATCATTGTTCTATACTTTTCCATTTGCCTATTTTCAAACTTGTTATTACCTTGTTATATTATTTCATTTTAAGGTATAACTATAGTGAATTAAGGTCCTTTTGGGACTATTTAGGTATAGCTTGATTCATGTTGAGGTCAGCTCAATCACCCCTTTTCCATGCTCTCATGTTTTGTGATTAATCTAATTCTGACTGATCTCATAATTTTGTGAACATCTTTAATATATGATCTTACCATTTTATGATTTAACCCATTATATGTATCATAATTTTCCATTGAATTGAGATCCCTAAAAGCACCAAAAAATTCTTACCTTCAATGATTAGGCTATTCAAATTGTATCCTCACCACTTAGGACATACATCTGCTAGTCAATAGGTATAACTAAACTATTATATTGGATTTTGTCATGACCATTTCCATTTTACTATTCCATTTTATGATACTATTTCATTCCAATATTAAGATAAATACATTTGGCCTAAATTTCACATTGGATCTTGTGTCCATGGGATTATGTATACAACATCTAATAGCTTAGTGCATTTGGAGTCATCTTGACCAGTTTTAGTGATTGATTTTAATCACCATTCTCAAGGATCATTCCCTCCTCTAGATTTGTCTCTACCATCACTTTTGCCATTTTGTGAGTTATTTATGCTCTCTTCATTTTGTGAGTTTATTCACATTCTTGGCCTTAGATGCCATAAGAATTATGAACCAAGTTCATGTGTGAGTGTTTGTTTATTGTCTTTTAGTGTGGTTTTACCCTAAACCACACTCTCACACTTTTACAACTTATTTTTGATGATTCTTTCATGATTATAAATGCCATCCCTTTATTTTATCACACACTCACCATTTTTTGAGACCATTCCCATTTTATTCTACATGAAAATCATGTTTCTTTACCATAAATTTTATTATATCCCATATCTTAGGAGAATTACATTTGGCCTAAAGTTTATGTTAGACCCTATGTATATGTAACTATGTAGGCAACATCCCATTACCTAGTGCATTTGGAGTCAGCTGGGCTACCCCTTCCTTTTATTATATTCCCCCAATTTTATTTGTTTGTGTTATTGTATCCTATAGCTTAG
This sequence comes from Torreya grandis, assembly GCA_037957365.1. Taxonomy (NCBI): domain Eukaryota; kingdom Viridiplantae; phylum Streptophyta; class Pinopsida; order Cupressales; family Taxaceae; genus Torreya; species Torreya grandis. Next base: position 1,090,501 of record JARHVA010001968.1, on the reverse strand, counting down.
GGGAAATATTTCACATTTTTTTTGTGTTATTGCTCCCTATGCCTAGGGGAAACATTGTGTCTATTGTTCTGGTGTTGTTTTACCTATATCATTGATTCATATCCTAGGGGTCACCTTGTCATAAAGATTAACACTTATAATATACATGCACGAATAATTTATATTTTGTTTATTACTAAAATTGAGATTAACCATTAATTATCTATTTCAACTAGTTTGTTTATTTCACTTTTATTTGATTTAGATTATTTATTTAGTTCAATTATTATATTTGTTTCCAGCCATGTTTGTTTATTATTCTTTCTTGGTGTTTTCTTATTTGTTTTTTTGTTTATTAGAGTTTTGTTGTTTTCTTATTTTTTTTATTGGTGTTTTTTTTTTTTGTTTTTTATTATTTTACCTTTTTTCCTCAATTGTCATAGGATTATTAAACTTTATTTACACTTGAGTCTTGATTACCCATATCTTGTACTTACATTGTGAATTAGTGTACATTCTTAAACTTAGTTTTTTTAGTATATTAACTTGGGATTTGATTATTCATATTTTACACCAAAATGATTTATAATTGAATATAAACTAAGTTTTCCCATGCTTTAGATACACATTGTTATTATAATTGTCTATAACTATGATATATTATATCCCAAGCTATAGCAAAATCAAGTCAAAGAATCTCTCAAATAATGCAGTCAGCAATCCTTCTCCCTATTCACACCTATAAAATCCTAACCTACCCTAACACTACCCAAATTAAAATTAATTAAATAACAAATGAATTGTAATAACTTATAGTTAGGATACACATCTTCATACTAGTAGGAAGCCAACATTCATGCTTATCTTCTATGTTGTCTTATTATTTCTCCATGAGTATGGATTTAATACATAATCCACCTTTACCAATTTTACATATTTAGGTGAATCATGTAGACCTTTTTTAATTGTATCTACTATACTATGGAAAAAGACAAATTATATCATGTTTCCATCCTCTCTATTAAGGAAAATTGTTATGCTATTGATTACAAATGCCTTTGGGAAATTCTTTATTTTCACCCACCTTCCTTATTGGGGCACTTTATTATGATAATGATTATAACCACCTTTTGTAAAATCATTATTTCCACTCCTTTTCCCTAATATGGTAATTTTAATTATGCTAATGATTATAATTTACTTTTGTAAAATCATTATTTTTACCCACTTGCCCTATCAGGCCACCTCACTATGCCACTGATTATAAAATCCTTTGATAAAATCAATATTTATACCCCCATTACCTATAGATCACATAATTTCCTTCTTTTTGAGGGAACATTCACCAAATTTATTTTTGTCACTCACTCTTTTGAGGGGGAGTTTAGGACTTATCCATCACCTTTTGGGGCATTAACCAAGGTATTTAATACTTTTTCATCATTTGAGGAGACTTTCTTTTGCTTGTCTAATAACATCTTCCCAAACATGGGAAAAATATAGACACCCCATTTTGGTCATAATTATGTTTCAACTAGACTTTAGATTGGTTTCTACCAAATAGTGTAAATTAAACCTAAGAATCACTAAATGTCTTAATTTCATCAATACATTAAACATTAGTACCAAGAATCACATTGAGGAATCTATATTTGGGGTATTATATTATACACAATAATAACCTCTCATGGATTCATCTCTTGTCAAGTTATAACTAAGTGAATTGGTAGTTTGACATGTGGACCCATTAATCAAGGCACTTAAACAATTCCTAAAGTGTAAAAATGCTAAGAAGAATGAATTAACTAAGAAAATCTAATTCCATGCTTAAGTTTAATTTCCATGTGAAATTAGTGGAAATGAATTTTTAAAAAAGGAAATTATAATAAAATTAAGGTCATGATGATATTGTAATCCTTAAAGTTAAAGAATTGAAAATATCTCCATTAAAATCTTAAATTAAAAAATAGAGATCCATGCTTAATAAATGGGACCTCTATCCCAAATATTAATTGCTTGTACCCTCCTGAACTCAACTATGGTTAATATAAAGCTAATAAAAATTAACTCTAATATAATTGCACTTGGGTTAGAGTTAGTTTTAAGGTTATAAATAGAAGTGCTAAGGTCCTTCTAAAGAGATTTTTTTGTGTAATGTTATAACGTTCATTTGTTAAGATAGATAATCATTATTTTAAGACTATAGTGCAAAAATATTAATATATTGCTACATCAAATCCAAAGAAAATCCAAGCCCAACATTGCTAAGGTGATGATGAGAGATGATGTAAGGAGAACCATATTCAAAGACTCTTTGAGCACATGATCAAGTACATTCTTCCATTGACAAAATTCAAATCTTTCTCTCAGGGAAGGTAAATAATTCTTGTTTTGTCTTGCATTGGTATTTACTTGTATTTTTCTCTTGCTCCTTGAGTGTCTAGTCTTGATGTGTTATATTCTTAGTGTGTTTTTATTTTATTTTTATCATTCTAACACTATACTAACAACCCTCTTAGATTCTTACTGATCAAACCTTCTACACTCAAATTACCTTACCTATTTGTAAAACATTGATGTGATAGGTTAGTATGGGATAATTATATGCTTATGGTAGTTCTATAGGTCTTAGTGCACATAAAAATCATTGGTAGTGGTCTTAACATTTGGTTTATCACCTCCCTTTCAATTTATAATTTTATCTTACCCCTTTCATTTGAAAGTAGTTTAATTTTTAGTTCTTAAGTGATGCCTCAAGGGAGATAGACCTATATATATTTTCAATCCATTTTTTAGGTCACCCACAACCCAGGATTTTTCCTATGTTATCAATTAAGTGAGAAGGCTTGAACAACCTCCTTAAGGGTGTAACTTTTGATGATAATACTTATGGAATGCATGGTGGTATAAGAGACATCATCCATTAAAGAGTTATTGGTGTTTATATTCAATGTACCAAACTTTGGAGGCATGATAAAAATCACCAAGGGTGAATTTGAGAAAATTCAACTAGTTTTAGTAGCCCAGGTATTCTTTCAATAAAATATTCTTTATTATTTGCCTTTTTCATTAGGTTTCATAGCTGAGTTTGGAGTAGATTTCTATTTTACTCAAGTTGGTGAGTCATGTCAAGATTATGTTGATCTTTTTTAGTATTTTATTAACTCTTATAAATAACATATTGATATTTATAAGTAGCATAATGAGCCATATTAGCCTTATGTTGAACCATATCAGCCCTATAATGAACCTAACTATCAATGTGATCAGTGTTTCTATCAAGAGTACTATCCTCCTTCCATTATTCATCAACCTTACCAAGATTTTCAACCTTCCTATCAATATTTTGAATATTTCCATAAATAAGAGTTAAGATATAAGGAGTGTATAGCTAGGCAAATTCAAGATAAGAAAGAGAAAGACTCATCTTCTCATGAAGATTTAAATAATGAAATGGTAATGAGAAAGATGGATACAAGTGAAAAACTTGGTCAAATTGTCTCTATTAATATCATTAAAAATCTAAGGGACATTTTATAGCTTTTAAGGAATGGGTGGGAAGACTTTGAGGAGGGAAACCAACATGTCCTAACCAATGAAAGGCTGGAAATAAGATATTTAAATTATTGTATGGATGATAGATTAGTAAGCTGGGAGGAGCAAGAATTTTAATTTCTTCAACCTTGATTACCCTCTCCAATCCTAAGTTAGTACTCTTATGTTCCTAACCTACTCCAACTTGTAATATCCCATAAAAAAGGCTTGATTATATGAAAGCCTCACTCATTACTCCTCAATCTCAATTTGATCTCCCCTAAGAACCTCCTCACATGCCCAACCAAAATTATAAATTTGAGGATAATCCAAGGAATCTTGTAAACTTCCCAAATCCTTCATCCACCCCTTAAGTTATACACACCATTAAGAGGAAGTTCCTAAGTTCAAAGTTATAAGTTGGAATCAAGTGGTAGAGTCATGGGGGAAGAAATATGAATCATGCCTAGATTAATAAATTGAGGTCAAAAAGGAATTTGTGCCTATTTAGACACCATACATATTTGATCAAGATCCCTAAAATTTTCCATCATGGAAGTAAATTCAAGAGATAATTAAAATGAATAATGAGGTCCTTGTTGATAAGGTTGAAATACCAAGCTTCAAAAGTGCCTACCCAATTCCCAATCTAATTCATGAACCTATTCAAATCCCACCCACCTTTGATTAATAACCTAATTTGTTCCCATCGTGGAGATAAATTTTATAAGACATCCAAAAGAATTTTAATGTCCTTGTGTATAAGGTTGGAGACCAAAGCATATCAAGATTTGAGGGATGTATTGGTGAATTGAAGGAGAATAATGATAGGATCTTTGATATCTAAAGTCTAAAATGGGTTTATTAGTTTGAGTAGCCCATTATTGAAAGAAGAACATGTTTAGTGGGAGAAAAATGAATAAGGCCAAGTGACAACTACAAGTGATCCTTAAAAAGGCTATGAAGAAGACACTTCAAGTGAACATGAGGAAGAACTCATCATTGTATCTCCCCTTGGTGAAGAAAATAAAATTTTTGTCTTTGGAGATGAAGGGAGAGGTATTATTCCTCATGTGGTAGTAGAAGTTGAAGGAGAGAACACTCTTATAGGTGAACAAAACTTAATTGAGATAGTTGTAGTAGTTTCCCAGCCAACTAGTCATCTCAATGAAAACATGGATGATCAAAAACAATAATTCTTAGAACCTCTTGATGAATTGGAGGATATAGCTATAGTAGAGATGCATTTAGATATATTACAAGAGATCCCATGTGGATAAGAAAAGGTAAAATCTTACTTTGAACTCTTTCATTTGACTAAAACTAAGGGCTTACTTTATTGTTGTAAAGAAAAATTGGTTTATTTGGAAATAGAGGAATCACAAAGGAACATTTACATATAAATTACAAAGGAAAATTTGCATAGAGAGTCTTAATGAAAATGTTACATCTAGTTTTTAAGTAGAATATATTATAAGTGAATAAGATGAAGGTGAGAGTAAAATGGTCTCTAATGAATAAGAAAAGAGGTCCTATAAAATCTCATCAATGATCAAGAGAAAAGACAAGTTGCAACAATGATTGATAACCTTATCAGAAACCACCATGACGCTCATGGACACATGACAATAATTAGAAAGGTGATAGAAATATATCCTCATGGTGATAATAATATGAAAGATGTCTTCTAAATTAAACATGAAGGGTTTCAATATGACATGTGGAAATAGTATTTGAATATTTTTAATGAGTTTTAGGCTTTTTAAGGGCCTATATATCTTGTTAGGCAAATTGAATATTCTTTTGAAGCTACTATCTTCATTAAAGAACAATGTGGGAGCCCCCAAGAGACCATTCAAGACCAATCACACCATTTCATGGAACCATTTGAATCTAAATATGATGCTTCACCTATGAGTCAATAGGTGATCATGTTTGAGATGAGTTCAAACATCAAGGAGAAACATGAGGTGAGTCTTGAGTCACATTATGAGTATGTCTTCATTTGAATCATGTTTTTTACTGATAACTCACTTGAGAATATTCCAAAAGAGTTGGAAAACAATATTTTACTCTAATAAACACCATGATCAAAAGTAATTAGGTTCTACATCATTGTTCATCTTATGGAGGAAGAAGTTTTAAAAATTTTCCTTTCGACCCTGGAGGAAGATGTCTTATGGTTAGTTTTAGTTAGTAGTGTTCTTGTGGTTTGTTTTACTTAAGTTATTTGTATCACAATTGTTTGTGTGCCTGTGTGTGTGTGTGTGTGTGTGTGTGTGTGTGTGTGTGTGTGTGTGTGTGTGTGTGTGTGTGTGTGTGTGTGTGTGTGTGTGTGTGTGTGTGTGTGTGTGTGTGTGTGTGTGTGTGTGTGTGTGTGTGTGTTGATTTCATGTGTTTTTATTTTTTTATTTTGTGTTTTGGAGGTATTTCAATTGTATTTACTTGTTCAAGGCATTTTTTGTTTTGGAGGTATGTCAATTGTCTTTACTTGTTCAAGGCATTTACAATCAAGTTTGAGTGATGTGTGACTCCATATCCCAATGGATGTACAAGGAAACTAGTTGAAGGTGTATAAAAAGAATCAAATCTTAGGAGGCCACCAAATATGTTATAAAAATTTGGATATCATAAATGAGTTTAATAAAAAAACTTGATATTTGGTTCATATTTAACTTTATTGATATCCTTGAAGGTAATTGTCTAGATGATATCTTATCTCGTCATGGTGAGGTGTAATGTTGTCCTAGTAGTGTTATAGGTATCCTAGGTTGGAATAGCCAAATATGATTGAATGGTCTAAAAATTTACTAAACAATGGTCATTTATTTGATCCTTCATAAGGTGTTTAGCAAATATTAAGGTAGTTTTGCCAAAATTAATGTAATTGCTTATTTTGATCCTATGATAGTCTAGCCTTCTCATGCCATGTTCAAGTTTGTTAAAAATTTATAAAGGTTTATAAGGTATTTATATGTCATTAAAACATTTCAAATATCATATTTTCTACCTATTTGGTCTGTACAATCAATAAAATTAAGTATTACTCACTCTTCTAATGTTATAAGTTATTTAAAGTGTCTTTTGCTCATTTTATAATGTGAAAGGAAGGAATATTGTATGAAATGGAAGGAAATATGTTTAAATATATTATTTTAATTTTCATACATAATATTTAGGTCATATCCATTCTCAGCAGTGAGTTACATGTCCAAAAATGGTAGAGAATTGATGTATTCCTCCGTCGAGCTCTTTTCAAGAAGAAAAGGGTAGTTTTTTTTAACAATGGTTCATGAAGGAGGATGCATCTTAGGACCATAGCTGGTAAATGTTATAGGGAGTACATATTACATCTCAATCCATGACATTTATTTGTATCAATATCTTTTGTTCTCTATAAATAATCACTAAGAAAGTTGGCTACTCTTAAACCCTCCTAAAACCCCACAAGCATGGTTTTTTTCTTGAGTGAGTTTTAAATATTATAAATGAAAATGGGTGGTTATATGATATTATAATGGGTATAAATATTCCTCCCACATTATCCTTAACCATCACTTGGCACGTTTGAAGAACTTTGAGGTAAGAAATCTCCATAGAATGCAAGTGTTGTAGTAAAAAAAGGGTCTAATTGACATTTTTTGTGCTTGATCATGAAAAAAATGGTTGGAAAATTTTGGGGTTAATATAGGTTATAATTAAAAAACAATTAGGTATTTATACCTAATAAAACTCAATAACATTCCAAAACACAAACATATAGTCATGAAGCAATGAGAAAATGAAAGGTGGGATATCACTAAAAAGTGCATATCTTGAGTTTTACTAAATAAAATATCATGAAAATTGACATGGAGGTATATTTTAATATATTAAAAAATTTAAATTTGGTTTTATATCCTTACACCCATTTATGAGATAAAATGGCAAGACATAGGTCTATGTCACCTGTAGGGCAATGAATAGGCACTTTTGGAAAGAATTTTTGTTTGAGAGTTTGATGAGATATTTTTGATTTTTCTCAAATCTCATAGGTATTATCCATTAAAAAATTTAAAATTAGAATAATTATATATTTTTTTTAGGTTTAAAACATATTTTGGACCCCAAAACCCATGACAAGGCTTCTTTAGGCATAAAAAGGCCAAATTGAGCAATTTTTGAAGCTGTAGGTGGAGTTTAGAGATGATAAATTATGTGAAGATGTATTAAAAAATTATAATAATTTTAAAAACATTATTAGGTATATTATAATCAAAAATAATATGGGTTCATTAAGTTGTATCCTTTCACTAGGCGTTGGCAAACTTAACAACTTGAGAAAGTGATCATGAAGAGAACATGAAGGTTGTTATGATTTTGATCACCATGAAGGTCTCTTAAACACTGAAAATTAATAAAAAAAATCTCAAAAACACCTTGAATAAGCTAAGAAAAATCATTTATAGTTTTATTTGAAGGAAATGAGGTGTTTGATGTTATAAGAATCACCTAGTGAGTTCTCATGCTTAACAAACAACTCCAATGAGGTCTAAAGATTGGATGGTAAGATTAAAAACTTGAAGTGAATCGTACATCATGTTTAAATGTCATATAATACCTAAAAAAATATTTTCCACATATATAAATGTTTTAAATGGTTTCTAATATGCCAAAAAGAGTTGTACACAGTCTAAGAACCCATATAGCCAAGAGAATTTTGCACAAGTGTACTAAGAGGTATCTTGTTGATGCATGAATGAAAAAAATAAGGTTAGGTTAGGAATTTATTAATATAAATAAACCATGGATAATTATTAGTATGGTTTATAATATATTCAAAAATAACAAGAAGACCTACAACCTTCACACAGTCCTAAAACATGCACAAAATTATGGAAATGGGCAATTTTGAGAGGTTTTGATGATTTACCAATGGAAAATAACACCTTGAGGAGATTATTAATATTGGTTAATAACCAAAACATGAATTTATATACATTTAAACACCCCAAAACTCAAAATATGCATTTTATTAGCTCTTGATCTACCTGGGCCTATGTATGGTCAAACCAAGGATAGAAAGTTTGAAACTTGCATAACTTGAGTTACATCCACTAGAATGACTTAAATGTTTTTAAAAATACATAATTTAATTTCCCATGATTTATTTTTTAGTTTTTTATTGGTATTTTATGAAATTTTATGGTCTCTAGTACAATGGGCTTGCATTAGGCTTAATTAAGCATAATTGAGGAAAATGGAGGTTTAGAAAGTAGGTCTATCTTGAGAGTTAGATAATAAAATTTGGGGTGAATATTTGAAGGGATAATGGGTACCTTAATATTAATTTATTATTCCTATAAGTCTTATATATATATATATATCTCAAACCAAGGATATTTTCTCTAAAATATAGTTACAAGGAATAGGCATGCTTACAGAAAAAATGTGACAATGATGAATGGAATTATAGAATGAGGGTGGAAAAATGATTGGATTGGGGCATTAAATATGTTTTTTAGTGAAATATAGGAAGTTAGACCGAAATATATTATTTTTAATTTAACAATAACTCCAAATGGGAAATTTTAATGAGGTTGATGAGTCATCCTTGAAGGTGAAGAGTCACTCTATGCCACCCTTGATGAAGAAGAGGGATAGATCAATTACAAACATTTTTATAGAAGAATTAATAACTAAATACTTGCATAATTTATTTATTGTAACTTTTACTCATGATATGACATTTGTCATATGCTACTCTTATGCCTTTCCTCTATCTTTCTCACACTCTTCTATATATATGCTTGATTTTAGATTTGAAAGGATACTTCCACTAGGAGTATGTCATATCCATACTATTTTTCATGCATATTAGTCAATAATATTATTGTGTTACCTCCTTCTATGGTTTTTTATAGTTTAAATCTTTGAATGGTTGATCTACGCAAGCGTATGCTTATGGAAAACCTATAGGTCTTAGTTTATATTAAAATCAATGGTAGTGGTTTTAACATTTGGTGAATCACCTCCCTTCCAATTTATAGTTTTTTCTTACCCTTTTCCTTAACAAGTAGTTTAGTATGTATTTGTTAAGTGATACATCAAGGGAGCTAGCCTTGTCTAGATGTTTAATCCATTTTGTATGTCACCCATAACTTTGTATTGTTCCCATGCTATCACTTAAGTGAGGATGCTTGAACAACATCCTCAATGGTGCAAATTTTGATGATAACACTACCATTGGATTTATACTTTTAGGGAGAATGTTATTTTATATAATCAATGATGGATTCATTAGGTTATTTATTTTATTTTACAAGTAGAGCATTGAACATCATCTCACTATTTTTGACTAAAATGTGCACTAAGAATTAAACAAAGGATTGAAAGAATAGACCAATTATAAAATGAGGTTACATAACAATCATAATGAATGGTAATTAAGACTATGTGGGAATAATTTAATCAATAAATTTTCATTAGATCTGTAGTCCAAATATGCTAAGTGAATGGTTTGAGGGTGATGTTTTAGGTAAAATTTACATCATATAATATAATATTAGGTAAAACACATACTATAGGTAATAGATAATATGAAATTTCATAGGCCTTTGGGTTATGTAATAATTTGTGAGAATCAATGGAATGGCTCATTTTTTTCTAAATTTTATTCTAATTGACAACATTTGGCTTGAAGATGCATTATTTTTTGTAGAAGAAAATAAGGTTTACACAGAATAATATGTAGCAATGGATGGTGTTGCATGAATAAAAACCATATAAGGTACAAAAAATTTCCATGTAGAGATATGCATATAAATATGAGGATAGTTGTGTGTTTCCCCACATGTTGGGTGGACATCACATTTGTAACCATAGGGGTAGATACAAGAATAATGACATTAGTTCTAGTAGTCTAAACACCTATTTTAGAGTGTCTAACTATATAAGGTAAAATAAAATCCTTAAAAGTATCGTGTTTTTTCTAAAATGTGAACATATTAACATTTTTTACATTCTTAACGTCTAATTTTATATTTAAGACCTTATATAGATTGTTAGGTTACATGCACTTTTATTCTTAAAATGAAGAAAGGGTAGGAAATTGTTCAAGGTCTACACCATTATAGTCATCATGATGTATTATATCATGATATTCACTATTATATTCATTTTAATAATGATAAATAGTTTCAAGTTTAGGTATTATTAAAACCCTACTTGGGTTCAACTTAGAATTTTAATGTAATTATTTTAAAAAAGTAATTCAAATTGGCTCATTATTATTTAACTACTAGAAGTACTTAACAATGTAATATTATAGTTTTAACATAATTTTTGAATATTTTTAAAATAATAATATGCTAAAATAGACTAAATAATAATTATTACATTATAAATAGTAAATCCACTCATTTAAATAAAAATCTAGTAATTATATCAACCAAAATGAGTCTTAATGGTGAAAAATCTATAAGAATATTCAATAATACATGTTTTCATAATTATAAGTACAACACGGTAAATAATGAAAATATGGTATGCCAATCCATATTTAAACATCATATAAAACCATAGATAAAAATTATAACATATTAAATAGTGTGCATATAATCATGCCAATAACTAGTGTTGTAATAATTATGTTTAATACAATATTTACAAATGTAAAATGGCACAATAGAGAATTAACAAAAAAAATCATGAAATAAATGTATTATCCATAATTATTCATCATAATTATTTAAGATTCAATTGTAGAGAGGTATGGAATCATTTAGGCACATTAACTATAACCACAAACCAATGGTTTCCTCCACAACTCCCTATTGGGAGTCACCCTTCCCTTCCCAAAAGGGAAGAGAATGACAATGTGAGCATAGATAACCATACAAGAACACATGTGAGAGTAAAATAAATATTACATGAATATATTCATAAAGACCCTAGGTATTCCTATAAATGTTATGACCTTAATAAAACACATAAAGTAGAAAATAAAAAAAAATAGACAATGTATATAGCTATAACATTACTTTGGCCAAATCATTTTATAGTAGTTTCAAAGTTCAATAATCTAGGTCATTGTCCACATCAAGATAGATATCTATTAATTGATTGGGCCTTTTATTCTTTTTGCTTGTAGGTGCCTAAATATTTTCTCGTGCCACATGACAATCTGTCATGGATCCCAATAGCCTAGACCTATTTGAAAAGGGTTTTGACACTTATCTAATTTTACTAATGGATGGGCACTCTTTCAGAATTTGAATTAGCTAATTCACAGGCAGGCAGGAAACTAGTCGGGGAGAATCTGGCAAGAGGTACAGACCCTGGAAGAACTGTAGTGGGTGTAGAGAAGAATGTTGGGTTAGAATCTTTGGCCGATGTGGATAATGGAAAGCCATCATGCGTATCTGATCCTTTTTGTGGGGTCCATGTCCCCCCATTAGATTCCCCTTCTGCTTTTCATGTGTTGGGGTAGGATCTTGAAAAGGAGAAAGATAATGTTGATTCTAACAAGGAAAAGTCCTTAGAAGTGTTGAAGATAGGGTTCTCAGAATGAAGGACTTGGTCATCTCTGTTTGCCATGAAACCTACTGGAAAATCTCTTTTCCCACTGGTGACTGCTAAGTCTTGCTGGGAGAAAGGTGAGTTTCAAGTTTTTATTCCAGATCCTTTAGTTGATTTTTCTATGTCCTCCATGGATTTCACCCTAGTGGGAAAATTTTTAGGAGCAAGACTAGATCTAGAATCTCTTAGAAAAATGGTTAAAAGGAAATGGGTTATTTGAGGAGAGGTAGATATTGCACCAATGTCGAATGGTTTCTTCTTGTTTATCTTCAACTATAAGGAAGACATGAATATGGTTCTTTGTGGAGGACCGTGGTCTTTTGGTAAATGCTCTCCTACTATTAAAAAATGGGAGCCTAACATGGATCTCTTAGATTCTTTTTTCTTAACCACTCCCATTTGGGTTAGACTTCTTGGTCTCCCTTTAGAATTTTGGCATGAGGACAATTTTAAAGGTATTGCTAGTTCTTTTGGTGAAATTGTGGCATTGGATAATGCTATGGCTTCTAGAACCAAACTTCAAAGTGCCAGACTTTATGTTAAAGTGGCAGACCTAAATCATCTCCCAGAAAAGGTGGAACTAATATCCAAGCTTGGTAAAAAAACTCAAGATTTTTTTTTTGAATATTTGCCCAACTCTTGCTATGCTTGTAAGACACAGAGGCATCTGGTTAAAAATTGTCCCTCTAAAAGTAAAAATCATCCTAGTAGTGTTTTGGATGGGAAAAAGACCAAGGTCCAGCAAAAGAAAGTATGGAAACCCAAAGAAGATCATAGTCAAGAATAAAATAATAATGAAGATTCTAAAGCTCCACATCCTGAGGCGAATAAAGAGCCTTCTTTTGAAGATTCTAATGTTCCACATGTTGAGGTCGATAAAGAGCCTTCTTTTGAGAAAGTAAACTCTGAAAAAGAAGGACATGGTTTGC
>JARHVA010001968.1:1065000-1075000 GCA_037957365.1 Torreya grandis | reverse complement strand
ACAAATCCACTGATGCTAAGACATAATGACAACAACATTATTTCTTATTAGTTGTAATTAAATCATCATAATTAGTTGAATGAGATATGGGTAAGTTGGTTAAGTGTCTTGGTTATTTCAAAACCCACCCAGGTTCAAATCTTTGGAAAGGCATATGAGGCCAGTTGTGGACATTGATTGTATTCTTGAGGTCATTAATGGTTTTTGGATATTCTCAAGGTATCTGGTAATATATGGTATATGCATGGTATTACATGGGGATGTGGGCATGTAATTATGTCCTATATTGATTCAATATTTGGTCAAAATCCATCATCTATAAAAAAATCATCATAATTGGTATAATAGTGGTTTTGGGACAAATAACTTGTAATTATATCTGACAATACAATGAAAAAATTAATATGCATCATATTATAGTTTATTATGGTTTTAAACCACATTAATTCATTGATTTGATGTTATAATATTTTAGGGTTTTTATGTAATCAAACTCTAGGAAATGTAGGTTATGTATTATCATGTTATGGTCATTATAGTTGTTATGGATCTTTAGGATTAACCTATTTTACCACAAGACACATCCACATTGTTACACATCTATAAATGCATAACTTACAAAGAAATGCCTCCTACACTAAATAACCCACTAAATGGTCAACACAAAATAATAGGTAGTTATTTACACTCATAATGATGTTAACAAGCACTTAATATAACAAAATATGAATAATACAGGTTGTATGTAATTGTATACAGCCAAATTTTGTCAAATAAACATAGGTATCATTTATTTTATGGATTTTGTATTTAGAAGATCCTAATGATTAATTTAATTCCCAATTACATGTGTTGTCCTAGTCCTATGTCTTATTTATCACTCTTTTGTATTGATTTCATTCATTTTCTATAGTCTCAATCTTCCATTCTAGTCTTTGTCAGAGTCACAAAGATCCATGGTCTTATTTTAGTATCATTCTTTAGTTTCCATGTCTTTAGAAAATAACAACCTAATTGGATAGTATCATACCACACTATTATTCTGATTCCCCCACTATTGTTTAACACATGTTTCAAAAATATTTTTTGTGCTAGTTTAATTTAAGTATATTTTTATGATTTTTTTACCCTTATTTGAGTTAATTTATTATTTAATACATTTTTTACATTTTTTATTAGGAGTCTTCTATTTATAATATTACAAAAGCAATTTTACATCTATCACTTATCATTTTACATTGGCATGATAAATAAAATCAACACTACAACAATCTCAATCTCTACATTTATTTGAAGTACATACATCTCACATCTATATTTCATGTTTTTACCAAGAGGAGGGCCTAGTGAAATATAATTTAGATATATATGATTCATGATCCAGCTATACACATTCCCAAGATGGAGAACTACATCCACCTAAAGTCCCTATAATTGGGGCTACGTAGGCAATGATTAGTACAATGGGGTTCTGAGGCCAACAATGCCATAATGATACTCATAGTAAAAAATAATTAGAGACAACTCTATGAGCCCTAGAAATATAAGTTTTTTTATCTCTTTTTGTATTTGAATTCAAAATCATAGTTATTCAATACCATTTGTTTGAAAGTAAAAGGTATCATTGAATGTTCATTTAATTACTCATTTTAATCTACAAAACTATTTTGTTTGGTTAGGTTAAGAATCCATTAATCATAAAACCAATAAAACACGATCATTTTTGGAACTTATAAATCCTTTTAAAATTGTCATTACCTAATTTCCAAAGACAGAACAACCATTTCCAAAAATTAAAAAAGACTCGTACTATTTTAAGTTCTTGTTACTTTCCTGATACTAATTCTTCAAGGATTTTCCTTCAAAATTTAATGCACCAAATCCCCTTTCTTGCACTTTTTCGCTCTGCAATTCTTCACATCACTATGTGTTCTTATTTTTCCATCTTCCTTTATTTTTTCATTTGAAAACATTGGTTTAATAAATCAACAAACTTTTAGTTCCCCTCTAATTCCTGCCACCATATTCTCATGTAAAATTATTATTGGTGCCCCATGAAATGGGCATGATAAAATAACTTTAAATAAATAGTATAGGGATACACTCCAAGTTATTCTAATAAATATTCTCACCCACTCAAATTCCTTGTTAACTTACATGTTGATCTAAACCCAATCATTTCCTATTTTCCATTTTGTTATAGAAAATCAAGTTTATTTTAACATGATCAAGACCTCCAAGATTAATTTGAAAATGCCATGAGTAAAAGTGGTTGAAGTAATAATATTAAAAACTAATTGTCCCACCAAAAAAATTATTTTTCAAGTAAAACACATTAGGTTCCAAAATAAAGTCCAAAGTTTTACTCAGTATACTCATAACCTTAAAATAATGGTACAAGAATAACATGATAAGATCAGGAGAACATGAAGTAATTTTTCAAGAACACAAATTATACATGTAATCAAAGTCATAAAATATTAAAAGCTGCTAGATAGTCTACAAAGGTAAAATTAAATAACATGATCATAGATAATGATAATTTATTTATCTATAAGCCCTAAATCACAAATAATCATATATTCACTAAACCAACATGTCTAAACATAAAAAATTCACTATGACATTGATTATTAAATATTATTATTATGAGAAATAAAACATCATTCATAATAAATGAACACTTCTATGCAATAAATACATAATTAAAATGTAACCCAAGAAATAAAAATCAAACAAATATATGTGCATGTGTGTAATAGGTATTAGAAGGCTATGTGTACTCAAGATATCATGATCTTCCACCATCTCCTCTATGATTATCTCCCTTAAGACTAAATTGTGAGGGTAAAAATGTGATGCATCCAACTCAGATAGGGAGAATGTAGTTACTCAATTTTATATCAAAATACATAGAAAAATAAGATCACAATAAATGATATCATGTTAAAATAACTAATGGAAGAAATCTAATATTTTTTTAACATGAATGATAGTTAAATAAATAAATAATTAAATACATAACTTATAATAACAATTAATTAATGAAAGAAATAAAGATAAGGACCATTACACAATTTTAACATGGGAAAACTCAATGAGGTAGAAAACCCATTAAGCTTATTCCATTATTTGAGAAATGTTTATAGACCCAATAAATTCCTTCTTCACCTCACTTCTTCTCAATTTTCACATAAAATTTAGATTTCACCACTCCTTTAAATCATGATGTTGTAATAATCAAAATTAATATTTTACCAAAGGTCAAAATACATTTATAAAGGGTATAGGATCAACTCTCTTTAAATTAAACATAATAATATATTAGTTGCACAACTAATTTTTAAATATTTTGGTTGTGCATAGATAAAAAAAATATTATTTATTTGTTTTATGGAACAACGTGGGCCACAATGCAACTCAAAAGTATTGTTGTTTTAACACTCCTTAATTTTTAGTGGGGATACATTCCATAATCACCTTTTTATAAAAAAATAATTATCATCCATGATGAGTATAGGGTAACATGTAACACTTTAAGGATTTAAACATCTTAATCATGGAAATATAACTTTTTTATACAAAATTAATTAAAATCTATAAATAGCATAAGGTGATTTAGGCTAGCATGATAGTGGGACCACATCCCACAGTTTTTCATAGATAAACTTACGAACATTTGGATCCTTCTATAACATAGGGACCTCCATCAAAAACCATTTTTGACTACTAGGTACACTATAAACTCACACAAGGTGAATTTTTACAATGATTTTAAAATAGATAAGAAGTATAGAGATGAAAAGGAAAACATAACCATTAGGAGGTGACATTGTCATATACAATCCCCCTTAATGGCAATTTTGAGAGGCCCAACATTGTTATAAATTTTATTTTTTTATAGTGTATAGTGTTTTTGTAAAGATATATGTCACTTGATCATTAGTAGGATAATAATTTAGATCAATATCACCATTGAGGAATTTTTCTTAGATTAAATGTACATGAACTTTAATATGTTTTGTTCTTTGGTGCTATGCTAGATTTTTATCTAGTGCTATACAACTTTGACTATTAAAAATAAGAGTTTTAATGTGAGAGACACACATATGGATTTATTCTAAAAACCTTCATAGCTAAATTTATTATTTAGTAAATTTCATATAGCTTCTATACTCATATAAAAGAGATATAATCAGTAGGGTTCTTTTTTTAATCCAAGTAATATCACCTACAACAAACTTAAACACACCCAGAAGTATATTTGCAATATATAACATCACCATCAAGGTTAACATAAAAATAACCATATAAATTAGCATTTACAGTTAAAGAATAAAATAAAATAAAATAAATAGTTAGTTTGATATACCTAAGTATTCTTATTACAAATTTCCAAAGATCTAGATATGGATCTTGCATGAATATGGAAGAAACACCTATAACATATGAAATATCTAGTCTAGTAATGATTAGCTAAATTGGAATTCTAATTACTTGTCTATATAAATTAGGATTAGCTTTGTCACATGTAGGTTTTGGATCAATTTTAACACCAACTTTAATTAGTGTATAAAGAGGCTTAGAACCAGTCATATTAAATTTAAAAAGAAGGTTATGTGCATACTGAGATTGAAATACTAATATGGAGTTTTTATCTTGAAATAAAACCATGCCTAGAAAATCATGGAGCATGCCTAAAAAAAACCATCTCAAAATATTGATTTACTTTATATTTATATTTAGTCATCAAAGATGTTTGACTAATAGTAATGACAAGATTATCTACATATAACAAAATTAAGATAATATGACTATTTTTAATTTTCACAAATAGATCATTACCATAATATTAATTGAAAAACTACTTTAAAAAAACTTATGATTTTAGAATACCAAGATTGAGGATTTTTTTTGTAAACTATACAAATATTTATTTAACTTTCTTACATAATTTTCTATGTTAAGTTCTTCAAAACCTTTTGGTTGAGTCATAATATTTCTTCTTCTAAGTCACCATTAAATAAAGCATTTTTAACATCCATTTTGTGTATTTCCCAACCATTTTGAGTTGTGAGAGTAATAATTAATCTAATATTAATAATTTTTTCCATAAGAGCAAAGGCTTCAACATAATAAAGATCAGTTTTCTAAGTAAAGCATCGAGTAACTAACCTAGCTTTAAATTTATCAGTTTTCCAAATCAAGTTATATTTAATTTTGTAAAGCCATCTAGAACCAATGATATTTATTTTATGATGGATAAGATCCCAAGTCCAATTTTTAATTAAGGCTCTATATTTAAATTATATAGCATATTTCCAATATATCATATTGAATGGAATTGGGGTTCATATTAATAAAGAGTTATTAAAGCATGATAAGTATGTTTAATTATAGTCATTTTATTAAGATTTTTAATATTATAATAAAAAATTAAGGATTCAACCCATTTATGTATTTTAGACTAAATAAAAAATGGAGAAGGCTCCCCCTCAAACTCAAAATTATCCAAATTTGGATAATCTTTCTCTAACACATGATAGCATTTAGCTATTCATAAGAAGAAACATGAGAAGGTTCTACAAAAAATTCACATAAATATTTTTCAATAATTTGAACATTTATATTTTTTCTTATTTTTATCATTTGAATGTATCATACACCCCTAATCTTTTGTTTGTTCCTCAAAAACCTAAGAAAATGAAAGAGCAAGATGTAGGATCAAGTTTATTTCTTTTGAATTCAAGAATAAAAATAGAAGTGGGACTTCCAAATATCTTAAGGTGAGAAACACTCGATTTTTTATTAGACATTTTTTATAGAGTAGAAAGATGTAAATATTTAGTATGAAATCTATTAATAATATGTACAGCAATTTGCATTGCTTCAGCCCAAACAAACTTAGGAAAACTTGATAAATACAACATAATTCTATTCTACATAATTCTAAGATGACCCTTGGATTTTTCAACACCCCATAGCCTAAACATATCCCTAGTCTAAGGCATGTTTCAAATGAAAAAACCTCATTAGGATGAAATTCAAATATTATTGGGAAGATGGTTAAGGAATAAAGAAGTGAATTGAATTTTAAGTGTCTCTAGTCAATTGGGTTACTCCCTGGGCCCTTCAAGATTTGATTTCTAAGCTCATTTTTGTCAATATATCCATCCACCCCTTATAATATTCCCCATTTAGATCGAAAATGATTTAAAATATTATTATGTAAAATATGGATACTTGTTTGGCTTGAGTAAGGAGGAAGATTCAAATTCTTGGAGGCCTTTATGGGTTAAAAATCTTAATCCCGAGATCAACATCTTTTTTTGTCTGGCATCTTAGGATAAAATCCTCACCATAAAAAATGTGAAAAAAGAGGTTTAATCATCCCTAGTAGGTTTTTCATATGAAAATCTAATGAGTTAATTATGTCTCATTTCCTCATGGACTGCACCTTTGTTTCTGAGCTGTGGGACCTCCTCATGGAAAAATTCAATGTGGCTTGGATCAAACCAAGCTCTCTCTCTTAGACCTAATTTTTTAGTGGAAACCAAATTAGAAGCTATATTCTCTTAATTTATTATGGCACATTTTCCTTCCTAATCCTTTTTGAGAGGTATGGAAATCTATGAATGACTACATTTTAGTATCAAAAGAACCCATTTAAATCTAATTTTCTAATGCTTTGTATGAACATTGTAAAAAATTGTAAGAAATTTACCTTAAAAGATAATTTTCCATCCTCCGCCCTCAAAATTTATAGTATAGAAGGATGGAATATTAAAATAGTGACCATAAAACATGATTAGAAAATTTATAGAAGTAAGGTAAAATGGTCTAGACCTTAGTTAAATTGACACAAGTTGAACATTGATGGGGTAGTTAAGGGAAATTTAGGATTGGCTAGATGGGAAGGTGTTATTATAGACTTGGATAGGGGTGCCATATATACCTATGCATAGACAATGGTATCTCACTTCAATCATGTGGTACAAGAAATAATGATTCTTTGGGGCATAAAAATGGTGTTGCAATTGGGTATTGAAAGTTTAATGGTTAAAGGGAACTCTATAAATATACTCAATGCCCTCTCTAGTAAGACAAGACCCTCCTAGTCTATTAAATAATAAATCAATGATGAAATAGATCTATTGAAACATTGTAAATAAGTCAACTTAGGCCACATGTTTAAGGAGGTAATTAAGTTAACTAATGTGATGGCTAATATTGGTGTCCTTAATAAAATATTTGGGATGTGGCATAAGGTTGATGATTTAATACCATAAGTTATTATCTTAATTTTGAATTATGTTAGCTCCATCATTATGCCCAAAGAGAGGGCTTAATCATACTATGAACAAGCCTAAATGATTAGACTTGTATATATGAATCCATATTGTAAAATACCCATCTATCATTGTGTGTTAAGGGTGAAGTGTTGTAATAAGGTATTACATGGTATTTCCATTAAATATACTACATAGACAACCCAAAAGAAGCAAGTGAAAACACTATTGACTATGTTCTAGATCATGTTGAAAATGAAGAACAATGTCATGATGAGTGGGGATAGGGAGAGGATTGAAAACATATCCTATGTCAAAGTAAAAGACAATGCCAATTTTGTCGCAAACTATTTTAGGGTGGTATATTTGAGTTCATGACAAAAAAATATTGTTATGATGAGGAGGTGTTGAAGGATTTCACCCTAGGTCAAAATCATAAGAAATTGTGAATGAGAGGAATACAAATGAAAATATTAGAAGAATTGATTGGGGAGGTGACTAAAATGATTTTTTAGGGAATCAAATTTTTTTTAAGGATAAAAACAAAAAAAAAAGGTACTAAGTAAATTCTTTAATTATGATTTGTACATCATCACTAACAACAAAGGCCTCCCAAGGATGAATCTACCAAAGTTTTTCCTAGATATTTTCTTACAGATAATGAAATATATAGTGATTGAAGGTAAATTTCATGTTATCTTATCTCATAAATTTATTAATTTTAATCATTCTAAATGAGATAATATTAGCTTTCCTTATTTCCTATTCAAATCACTCAAAATAATGGTGACAATTTGCAAAGCAAATCTTGTAAGTGATCTCATCCAACAAGGTTTTATTTTCCTCATATCAAAGAGAATGAAAGTAATGAGAGGGAAGGAAGTGTTTCTATTGGACAATGAGTACATCAAGGATTATGATAAGAACCTTTAAAATTCTAAGGATATTATGGAGGAAAGTCATGAATCATCCAAAAAAATTTATGGAACAATCTCCATTTTGAAGTTCCCATTCAATGAAGATCATATCTGAGGCCAAATCTATAAAATTCAAAACCCAAAATCCTAATAGTCCAAAATATAAAAGGTTTAATAACACAAAGGATGATAAGAGGAAGAGTTCTCAATCTCCTTTTAAGGACTCTAAGGAGAAGAGTGAGATATAAGACACCTTAGACTTTCATTTAACCTTTAATTTGAAACTAATGGACTTTGAGGATAAGTTAGAACACCAGGAAGTATTTTAATAATATATAAGGAAGAATGGAATGAAATTAAGGGAGAGGCAAATAATTTTAGAAAGGATTTGGGGACTAGTTAGAAAGTGGGGGTCATTCCTCAAATTTATGGGGGAAAAACTAATCCTCTCAAAAAGGAAAAAGGAGTGATGGTGAAAAATGTGCCTATCACTACCCCTCTTAAGATTCCTAATAAAATGGATATCAATATCAATAGTATGAAGGGTAAGAGATAATTTCCACCTCAATACATCACAACCAAACCCTTTCCCAAATCCCCTAGTAAAAATAAGAAAGAGTATCATAAGGAGGAAGGCCTAAGTAGATGAACTCGTGAACATACTATTAAAGACAAAACCAAGGAAGATAAGGAACCTAATACTCTAGCCACACTGGTTAATTAATCTAAATTAGAAGAGTCTTATAATAAAACCTTGGTTTTGGTCTATTTCTTGTTTTAGTTAGTTTTGAGTAAAAGTTTGATGTAGGTTTCTTAAAGTTTTGCTAGAAGTTTATCTATCTTTCCAACTAGTCTAGAAGATTTCCTTGTCTATTTTTTTTCATTTATATGCTTACTTATTTATCCATTTTAAAATTTTGGCTACATTTTCTATATAAAACCTATAATTTTTCCCTAATCAAATAAAAAACAACATAGTTCTAGCCATTTCTAGGATAGTCTTGTTTTTCCTTTCAACAATTAAATTTTGTTGTGGAGAATAGGGAGTTGCCAAATATATTGAAATACCATATGAAATATAAAATGAATAAAAATATTTAATAATGTATTCAACACCATTATTATTTATCAATCTCTCAATTTTTTAGATTAGAATATTTTTCAATAAAAGATTTAAATTCTTTAAATTTAGACAACATTTCAGATTTTTTATTTATAAAATAAATAAAAATTATTCTAGTATGATCATAAATAAAATTTAAAGCATAAAATATCCATTAATAAATGAAAATTTAAGTGGTATTGTAACATGCTATTTTTGAAAAGGTTGAATGTGTTTCTTATGCATAAAATATCTACACACGTTTCATGATACATTTTAATGTTAGGTAATACAATTATAAAATCATATCTCAAAATATCAAAAAGATACATAAAATAAACATATCCAATCCTTTTATCCCAAAATTGATAATCATTTATAATTAGAGAGGAAAGATAAGATATAGAAGAAAAATCAATAAAAATATAAAGACCATTATTTTGAATACCTTCAACAATTAGAGAACCAAAATATTACAACCCCACTAGGTTAACCAATAGTTATGCTATTTTTTTATTACATATATAATTTATAAAATCATCTATAACTATCTAAATAATCATTCTTTGATTACCAAATGTATCTAGAGTAATAAATTCAATAATATATTAACCCACTGGCTAATAAATTGATCCATCTAGTTTTCAAATGATCTAATAAAATTTCAAGATGGATATCTCTTAATAAAAGTA
>JARHVA010001968.1:915000-1060000 GCA_037957365.1 Torreya grandis | reverse complement strand
TTTAGGAGCACCTATGCCTATGTTTTTGGGTTATATTCCTAAACACATAAAATATGGAAATCTATAGTGTGCTTAAAAAAATTGATTTAATTTGTAAACCCTAATCCTCTTGATAAGTATGGAATGAGATAAAAATGTGTGTTAATTAGTAGGATAGGTTGGACATCCTCAAAACCCTAATATGAAGAGAGTTTCTTACATACAAATAATTGAGGAGGGATCAAGCCCGATGTATTTCTCCCACCTAGTATTTGGTGCAAGTGTAAGTGAATGCTAGAATGAGAGTGGTCTTGAATGCCTTGAGTGTGCTTAAGATTGAATTATTTGAAATTTGGGCTTAGGGTAGTTGTATATGGTAGTATGTAGAATTAGGGTAGAATGGGTATCGATTACCTTAATTTTTCTCAACTTATTTCTTATTTTCATAGGATTTTTTCATATATTTTCCATCTAGTGGATAGAGGTATAATAGTCTTGCATTTATAGTGACCTATAGCTTGTACAGAAAATAAAATGTACTTAGGTCAAAATTAAGAGGGGAACAAATTTGAAAATATATTCATTCAAGAGATTTAGGTTAAGGGGAACTATTACCAAGTTTTGGAGACTAGCACCATGTGGCTCTAGTGTCCTTAATGTGGTGCTAGTGTCTAGATAACATACAATTAGGCATAATAGGTTGAGATTTGGAAATGCTACTTTGGTACTATGTTTGAGTTGATAGAAGGTGTATTTAGTCTACACAATAGCTAGCGAGGTGTGATAAAGGCTATAGGATAGGCCTATGGATAATCAAGGAATAGGCTATCTCAAGCAACAATCTTAGAATCCAAATATCACTTTTAGGTGATTACATAAACATAAAATTAGAACTGTAAATTGGTAATATCAAAATCCACTATTAATGCTTAATAAATTTATAGAGGAAATTGGATGTGACATCCTTCCCACATATAATAGGTCATCATCCTAATAAAATTTATTTAAAAAAATAATTCTAAAAATATAAATAATGTTCAAGAAAATATAAATAATGTTAAGTAGAAATATTATTTGAATAAATGAGTAAATAGTCTCAAGAATTCCTTATAATCCTCCCATAGACCACTATCTTCAAAATATTGGTCCCATTAAACCTTGAATTGAGATACTTCCTTATTATGTAATATAATATTATGAGTATCAATTATTCTTATCGGTTCTACTATGACCACCCCTGGATCCTGAACCTATAATGCATTCCAATCCAAAACAAGTGTAAGATCAGTAATACACTTTTTAATATAAGATACGTCTAAAACATTATAAATTTAAGATAAATATGGTGGAAATGTAAGTCTATATGCTATATGATTAATCACTTCTAGAACCTCAATGGGTCCCACATATCTTGGTTATAACTTTACTTATTTACCAAACTTTATTGCACTCTTTTGGGGTTTGACCCAAATAAAAACTGTCTCCAATTAATAACTACCTTATTATTCTTTTCAGAAAAACATAATATTTCTACCTATCATTGGCTTCATCCAATGTTTACCTTATTAATTTTACTTTCTCTTCCATTTCTACAAGAATATCGGGTCCAAATACCACTATATCTTACAATTTATCGCAAATGATTGGTGTTTTTCACATCTTACAATAAAATGCCTCAAAAAGAACCATTTTTTTAATTGATTGGTATGATTTTTTGTAATCAAAATCCACCAATGGAAGGTATTCCTCCTACTTGTATTGATTTTCCATGCAATACATATTCAAAATGTCATCTAAAATTTGATTATCCTCTTTGTTTGGCCATATATTTATGGATGGCAAGTTGTATTAAAGTTTAGTTAAATTCACAAAGTTGAATTGAGAGTCTGAAAAAATATATAAGTCATCTTAGGTTCCATATCTGAAATAATATTTTTTTAGAAATCAATTCCATCTATAAACTTCTTACACAAACCTCTTGGAAGGCATCAATCCATCATCTATTAAATTACCTAGTATGGAATGAGCTAACTTGGTAAGTTTATCTACATCTACCAAGATCATGTCATGATGGTTTATTGACATAGGTAAACCTTGAAAAAATTCCATACTAATGAATTTCCACTTATATTCAGATATGGAGTGTGGGTATGACAACACTATAAGATGCACATATTCAGCCTTGACTCGTTGACACTCCAAGCATCTAAATACAAAATCAGTTACATCCTTTTTAATTCCCTTCCAAAAATATAATGGTTTTAACTATTATAAATGCTTAGTCACTCCATAATGCCCTAAATAAGGATCATTGTATAATTACTTTAACACAATATTCCTCAAATTTTATCTATCAAGCACATATATTCTACCATTATACCTCAAAAGTCCATCATTATTGAATTAAAAACCTTGATGTCTAAAATCCTAAGAATTATTAGCCAAATATTTTTAACCTAATCATAGAAATCATCTCTAGGATATAATTTTTATATTTGATCTTGAAAATTACTTCTTATTATATCTAAAGATGTAATATACTTTCTATGACTAAGGTCAACTTTAACTTTATTTTATTTACCTTAATGTAGTTAATGTACAAATTATAACCAATTCCTCTAATGAGATTTATAGTTAGGTCGGGTGAATATGTACTTGAGATCTAAATTATTAGTTTTAAGTTCAAAAGGTTTTTCCAACAAATAATGCCTAAAAATTATAAAGTATGGACTATGGTATCTAGTTCTTGGTCACGAAGAGCATAATTTTAATCATAAGTATTTAGTTTCCTAGATTTATAGGACACACCTAAATAATCATGTATAATAACTCATCCTAAACCATCTCTTGATGCATTTTTTATAACTACAAAGTGACCATTCAAATCTAGAATTTGTAATACTAGTGTTAAAATAAGCTTATATTTTAGAACCTGAAAGGCTTATTTGCACTTATTAGTCCACAAAAAAAACTTATCTTTCCACTAAAAATAGGTAACAAGATTAGATATCTTATATAAATTTGGTATAAACTTCCTATATTACCCTATCAAACACATGAAACTATGCACCTTATGCACATTTTTGGGTGCTGGGCAATCCATAATGGCTCTAATCCTATCTAGATCCACTAAAATTCATTATGTTAAGATAATTTTACCCAATTACTATACTCTTATTTTAAATAAAATACATTTGTAAAATTTTCCATAGTGTTTACTTCTACAACCAATGCAGGACTAAATACAAGTTCTCAACATGCTCTTATTCACTATTGAATTAGATGAGAATATAATCCAAAATGAATAATACAAATTGATCAATATAATCTCTAAACACATATGTCATGAGATTCATGAATTTTCATAGTGAATTTATTAATTTAAAAGGAGGTATCATGAATAATCATGCCCATAACAAGTCTTGAATTTTGTTTTTAGAATATCTTCCTCTCAAATTCTTAACTAATGGTACTCAAAATGAAGATCAATCTTTGAAAATATTGTTACACCATGTATTTGATATAAAAGATCATCAATGTGAGTAAAATGATACCTATTATTTATTTTTTCTATTTTAAGCAAGTGTTGGTCAATACATAGACAAAGGGTTCCATCCTTCTTCTTGACAAAGACTATAAATGCACCCCATGGTGAAACACTTGATCGAATCAAAACCTTAGCCAACATATCTTGAAGTTGTGCCTTTAACTCAATCAACTTAGTTGTTATCATATTATAGGGTACCTTAGATTGTGGTTCTAACCTTGTAATTATATCAAATGTGAAATCAAATTCCCTTTTGGGAGGCAGCCCAATAACTGATCTGAAAAAACATCATGAAATTATTTTAGAAAAGGATAATCATCCAAAGTGGGATCCTTAACTTCACTAATTTCATCTATTTTGACTAGGAATGCTTGACATACATTTTGTTTATCCCTTTTCAATGAAATGTCTGAAATTTTCATGAGTTTAAACCCTCTTCAATATCCTTGGATTTGGGTTTGCTTTCCCAAATCATCCAAACACTCAACCTTTTTAAGGAAACAATAAAATCTAGCTTTGTAACTAAAGATCCAATTCACTCATAAGATCATGTCATATGACCCTAGTGGTGATGTACAAATATCAAAAGCCATGTTGAATTTGGTAATTTGATTTTAGCCTCTATAAGACATCTATCAATCTTCACCTTAAACTCATTCCCATTCTGCATTGACTAAGCATTTTCTATAAAAATAGCTTTCCTAGATAATTGACTTAGCTTTCTAAGATAGATAAAGCATTCAAAAGATCTTGTATCTATTAAAATAGTAATAGGATATCTAAATAATGCACCTAATAATTCAATGGGAAAGGCTTGGAAATATAATTGATGATTATCCACTATTGCATGAATATGCTACTAGAAATTTCATTGCTATGATGTAGAAGTGGATGTATTCTTATTTCTACCATATATCTACCATCAAGGAAAATCTTTACCATAATGATCTCCTCTATAAGTAAAACATCCACCAGGTGGTCCCTTTATCTTATCCTAATTAACACATTTAAATCCTTTTATGAAGTTACCTCATAGTTTCCTATTCCTAGAAGCATTATTAAATCTTGTATTCTGACTATTGAACCATTTCTTAAAATTTTGATTATGCTTCTAGTTCTTTTTAAAAGGTGTCTTGTTACTACCAAACTTATTTTTAAACTTTCTTCTAACCTCTACTATGATTTTAGCTTCTACTCCTAATTTACTAACTTATCAAGGATGTGATACATGGTGGATGGTGTATACAAGGGAAAGTGAAGCTAATCTAAAAATTAATCTTAGATCATATAAGATAAATAAAATTATCCATTCCACTTGTTGGTATATTTAGGAAATAAATGTCATGATAAATATAGATATGTTATACCTATCTAAGGGGTATCCTACCATAAAATATCACTAGAGAGGTTTCTAAAGCCTCTAGTAAATTAATACCACATAATAACCCTAGCTAGGTCCTATGGTTTATAACCAAATGAAGTAAACCTAATCTAGTGCTCACCAAAGCTTGTGGTAAAAATGAAGGATAATAAACATATAAAATGAACATGCAAAGAAGAACTCTACTCAATTAAATGTAGAGGTAATCCTAATAATAGAGAGATAAATACATTCATAACCCAATATGCTTGCAAATCTATCTAATAATAAAATACTTACCTTGGAGATGAAGCCATTAAGACTCAATCTCTCCCTTGGCCAATGGTGATTTGTAAGAGGTTGTTATGGTTTGTAAGGATAATAAAGATAGGTTAGATCTAGGCTACAGACATCTCATATACATCTAAAAGACTTTTCCTACAAGATAAGATTATTCTCTAAAGGAAGTATGAAACCCTAAGCAATGAATCCTAAAGTAGAATGGTAGATAAGTAGATAAAGAAGCATAAATGAATGATTCTCTCTTGAATATGGGGTGAAATATGTGTTTATATAATTGGATCTAACCATAAACCCTTCCAAACATTTAACCAACATAGTTAACCCAATTGACCTAGTTAGTTATGAAATAGATCAGTTAGGTCTCAAACTAAGTCATTTGGATTAACTAAGTCCCATAATATGTTCAAATCCTAAAATAGGCGTTGACCCAATTTTGTCCCTTTGGTGAAATCTCGGTCACCTTCTGCACTAGCTATGAAAGGCCAATTAATTTCGGGTTGCAAGGTCCACCTTCACGGTTCGACAGCTCCATTTCAAAGCATTGGCTCATCGGCCTTGTTCATTGGCATTCACGGTAGCAAAAGGCAGAGTCTTCAAACATTCATAGAAGAGGAGAGGAAAAAATTGAGGCATTTAACACTAAGGCAAAAGGAGGGTAGACATTTACAAGAACAATGTATTAGGCGGTAAAATCACTGCCCACAACACCGACGGGTAAAAAGAGACAACAAACAGATGCAGTTAGCAGCAAAATTGCCACCCATAACACAAGCAAAGGAAAAGGCCATCAACATCAACTGACATCAGTAGAATTACCATGCTCGACAACCTACTTGGCTGAGGTCAGCAAAATTGCCATGCTCGATAGCCAAATCGGCTGACATTGGCAAAAGCCTTGCATGCAGTCCATGGTAGTAGGTGGTAAATTTTCCACCCACAACATCAAGTAGAAAAAAAGCCTTGCTGAACACAGGAAAAGGCCTACCTAGCCACCAGAAGAGCAAACTAACACACAAAATGAGGTAACAAGCATGGTCCCAACAGACTTATGATGTCATCAATAGTGTTTTCCCTCTTTCCAATGAAGACTCAAGCTGCCACTAGCAAGCAAAAGCCAATGAGAGCTGCTCTTGGCTCTTTCCATATAAATACGCAGACTTGGTCATTTTAAAGGATCTGAATCTTCTCCCATTTTGTAAAGAGCACTGCTCTACAAATTTTCCACTTAAATCAATAAAAGACAGTTTTACCTCTTTCTTGGATGGATTGTGTAGAGTATGCCTTAAATGTTGGTCTGTGTCCAGTCATTGTCTCTTGATGCTCTCACAGGTTCAACACCAGCAAACATGTGATCTACAAAGTGCCATTGTCTGCTACTGCCAGGAGTAGAGTTCTATTTTGGAGGTATAGAACAGGAGAGGTCACTTACAGTGTGTATTTCTCAGCACCTTGGTGAGTCCCTATTTCCTATGATTTCCATAAGAACCTCCCTGTCATCCCAGCAACCTGGTCTTTTCTGCCAAATCTGAGTGTATGTATGTTCTGTTTGATCCTGAGTGTGGAGGTGGGAAGGTGATTTCATTTTTGGTGTATCACCTCTTTAGAGTAGGTTGTTTGTTTTCATGCTTTTCTTCTCCCTTTTCATCCCCCCAGTATATCTATATATCTATATTTTGTACTACCTGGAATAAATAAGATACATCAGAGGGAACTAGCCCATACCTAGAGACTCTCCTCTCCTGCTTCGCCATCCCATAGGCGAGAGAGGAGTTTCCATGTTGTGGGGAGAGGGTAAGAACCTATTTTCCTGCCACTGGGTGCACTTTCCAGCGTCAACAATAGGGTAAACCCATTTGATTTTGTTTAGAGGGTGGTGAAAATAGGTTTGGACTAGGTATGGGCTATTTGAGGTAGTGAATTGCTTGGAGGAGCATGTAAGGGAGATGCCAAATCTTAGGGAAATGTATAAGAGTGACTTGTGTTGGTTGTAAGTGGTGGTATAGGGAACAACAATATTATAGAGCACTATTGGTATGCCCACCCATTTTTTAGTTCACCCTTTAAGGTATGAACTCAAAGAGATTGAGATTTGATTGGTTATTGCAAGAGAGAAAGCATCAGTAATTGATAAAGTTTTAAAAATATTGTGTGTATACATATGCCCCACTCAAATATCATCATGTGTCATGCAGTTTTAACATAGCATGGTGCTTTAGAAAAATAACACAAAAAAATACATTGTTAAGCTAAATAAATTTTAGTATGAAGCAAAAAAGATAAATTAAAGGAAAAAAACATACCTTTACTTACCCTAGTATTTTAGATTAGAAATGAAATGAGAGAAGTGTAGAGGTATCCAATGTAGGTAACATTAGGTAAACATGTAAAATAAGTGAAAATTTGATTTTATTATATAACATACATATAATATGTATAAAAATTCTCTATGATATCAAGATTCCATAGCATCTTTTGGTTCATAAAAAGAGTTAGTAGAAATAAAGTCATGAGTAAAAAATGGAATCTAGATAAAAAAATATTTGGTAAATAAATAATTTTAAATTATAAATATAAATAGGGTTGAAAATAAATAATATTTTATTTTGTTATTGTGAGAAAATAGAGTTATGAGTAACCTAGTTGAGCATGAAAAGTGACCATGCTGAGGAGATGACAAATGTGATGTAGAGGATACCTAATAGTAGTATCGAGTGTAGCTTAGGTAAGTGAAAGGTAAGAAAGTGGTTGATTGTGAAGCATAGGGCCAACATAGTATTGTTGGGGATGGTTTATTACAGAGTAGAGAACTGAATTAGTTATAAAAATGGATGGGGTTAACTTACTGTATGTTGGCTAATGCAAAATGTAGTAGGGGGCCAATGTAGTTTTTTAAATGGGGATAACTATATAGTATAAGGCCAATCTAGTAGGCAAAGATGCAAAAATGGCCAATTTAGTAAAAAAGGTTTAACTATGTTTATAGTAATGGTTTGATTATGTAGAATAGGGTTGACATAGTTGGTTAAGAGTGGTGATAGTGTCAATTTAGTGTAAAAAGGGTTGGTTATGTAGGAAAAGGGTGAAAATATAAAATAGTAAGTAAAGGTTGATTAGTCAATTATTAATAATTTAATGAATTTAAGAATGCATATTTATCATGTTTATATCGAGATATAATAATTTTGATGGTGTTTAACATTTTGCAGATATGGTAGATATTTTGGCACTTGGTGAATGCATTTTGGTTGCCAGACTTACTAGAGATATTGATAGATGAGGATTAAGTTCATTTAGCCTCATTGGGATTTGGAGGAATCATGGAGATGTAGAGGATCCTTCTTAATGTTATCTAGTCAACATGTTCCTAGGAGCATGGGAATGATTGACCAACACAGTCTAGTGGGAAGTTGATGGGGATAATATAAAAGTGGGAAGCACCTTGGAAGATGTCCATGCTTTGTTTAGACTTCCCATTGTTGAGACTCTTATTATTTATAATTTAGTAAAGGCTAAGGAGAAAAGGTGAGTTGTATCCCATTAGTTGGTTGCCTTAGATATTATTTATCCAATATTTTATGTATGTTTATTTGTTGTATATATTGACCATTGTAGATATTTAGAAGGTCATAATAGGAGTTGTGATGTGTGTTGTGTCATAAGTCATATGGGAAGGTATTATTTTATATGATAACCCTATATCAATTGATATTAGACTAGGGTACTCTTTATGATTTGGGCTTAGTTATTTGGTTATAAATGATGCATGATATTTATAGTATTTGACCTAGGGATAGAAGACTATGGGCCTCATGATTTTATTAAGTCACTGAATATATGTGAGGTTTCTTATGTATCAACCAATTGGGTTGCCCCATGATGTTGATGTTAGTTTATCTTTGAAAGTAAGATGATGATAGGATCATGCAGAATGTATCATACCCCATTTCTTATATGTATAGATAGGTACTCATGGGTAGATTAAATGGCATACCTATACTAATATTATGGCCATTTGGATGACTTGGGATATTATGGCTATAGGATTGGTATGCATTCACATTACTAGATACTATACCTCATGGGTGGAGCTGTACCCTATATCTTGTATACATAAATAGTTGGGATTAACACATTTGATGGATCCCCTAGTAATGCCTAATTATTTGTCACAACATACTAGAGATCTTAAAGGTAGAGGGGGTGCATGAGTACATATAGAGATACCTATTATTAGGCTTTGCTAAGTGAGACTATGGGCAAGTTAGGCACAATAATTGAGTGTGTCTAAGCTAGATACAAATGATGTGATGGTGGTTGATGCAAAGGGTGAGGATTTAAGTGAGGCTAATGTGGAGCCATAATAGGGACTATATATACCACCATAGGAATATAGGAGATGAAGGCACCATTAAAGGGAGAATAAACATGAGATAGTGGTTGCACATGGATATCCCATGATGGATGCTAGACATAACTAGTTGATAGAGAGACACATGATGAAAGGATTATGATGTGCATTAATGATGTCCCTAAGTTTTGTATTTATGTGAAGGAAACCTATAGTGGATGTTCTTGATGGTTGGATTAATGGGGAGAACATGGTTTTTAACACTAGTGTTGGTAAGTAATGATTTAAGTTTAAAGTTTTTGACATGATCACTAGATGCATAGTTATTTATGTGCTTAGTACGTATAGATTTTTTGGAGATATATACATATGAGATCTAATGTATATTTGGTTTTTGTGTTTTATAGATATATTCAAAGAGGAGTTTAGATGGGGTGTCATGGTTTGAAGCACCCACCGAGATATTTTGGATGGGGTGATAAGGCATCCTAATACTATTATTATGAAAGAACCTATGGTTCCATCTGACCCAATATATGCTAGCTATTTTGGATTGGTGGGAGAGGTATCTAGGTGGCTAGAGACACATAGATATGGCATGTAACTACCCACAATATATGGAGAGATAGAGGCTCGATCCTAGAAAGCATTGGCCTAAGAGTGAGATACCAATATGGTGATGATAATAGAACTTGGATTTGTGTAATTCTATAAGGCCAATCTACAAGAATAGGTTGATGGTCTGATACCCAAAATTCCTCATTAAAATGGATTATTCAAA
This sequence comes from Torreya grandis, assembly GCA_037957365.1. NCBI lineage: Eukaryota > Viridiplantae > Streptophyta > Pinopsida > Cupressales > Taxaceae > Torreya > Torreya grandis. The sequence continues at coordinate 1,049,682 of JARHVA010001968.1, read as the reverse complement.
GGGTTTAGTCACATGAATCTATGGGTAGTATGGCTTGGCCATGAGATAGACATGATGGAACATAACCTTAGAGGTATAGACATTGTATTTATACTTTTATTATGTTGTATTAGACACATGTTATATATTGATATGAATATTTATTAATCTATTAGCTATATTTATGTTATTGATGGATGCATTTCCTTTCTAGCACATGTATTTTATTTTTTTGTGTATGCTATGAGAAATATAAAATTTATGTTTTCTTTTATATAATTTTGTGACACAAATTCATGGTTAAAAATAAAATCATATAATTTGGAAAAGTATATAAATAATCATAAAATTTAATAGACACTAGATCGTGATGGGAAATGTGTAAAAAAAAAAGATAAATAAATATAGCAAACCAAAATTATAAATTAAATGTAACAAATGTTTAAAACCATGTATAAGTAAATTTCACCAAATTACAATAAATATAAGTCATACTAAATTAGGATGGAAAGTATGAAATTTTTTTAATAGAGTGAAAAACATATTATAATCAATGGTATGAAAAACAAATGTAAAATAAATTTAATCAATCATACTAAATCAAGATGGGAAGTATGAAAATAAAAACAAATGTTAGTATAACTCAAATTAATCATACTAAATCAAGATAGATAGTATGAGAAAAATGGTTGTAAAAATACATGTAATCAAAAAATAATAAGATAAAGTGAAATGTTTATGAATTAGGTATTAAACATACTAAATCAATATGGTAAGTATGTAAATGACATGTAAATCATAAGTTAAAATAAATTATGTCAAATTTGAAGCATATAACATTAATAGATTATTATTGTGATGTGGTCATAGTATGAAATTTTGGGAATGTTTTGTGAGGAATTCCTAGTTATATCTAATGTATTATATTTTAACACACAAAGGGAACACCAATGAGGTGAATGGTAATAAAGGAAAAAATAAGGAAATATTTTGTGAGGAATTTTTGGTCCTATCCAAGGTCTTATACTACAACTCATAAAGGGAAACCCTAGGGGAATGATCAATTAAAAAAACAATATTAAATAAGGGAAAATATTAGGATTGTTTTCATTAAATAAGTACTGAAAAAATTAAGACATAAGAGTTTATAATTATTTTTTTTAAACATGATGCATACTAGGTAATAAGGAAGGAACTAAGACTGTAGTGACCATCAAAATATCGGGGATAGATACTTGCAATAAACACAATTTGTATAGGCAAATAGGTGGAATACTAAGATCAAATCATGAAGGTTATATAAAAAAATAAATTAAAATGGACCTACCTTCCCACAACACGTTCCTCAGTCCTGAAGACCCCTTACAAAGTCCTCAGTCTACTATGAATATTGGGTACTTATGTGAGAAAGTAAGGATCACTATTTTTTTTTTTAAATTCTCCTATCCTAATATATTGGCCTACCACACCCCAATGGACCTCATCTCTATCATAACTACAATTATGGAGTTTGAGCTTTGATTAGGAATAATATATGTGATAAAAATAATAAATTACATCTTTTGGGGTGATTAGAATTTTATACTTTATAGTTTTTTTATCATTGCCTTTTGTTTAAATGAATTGGACTTTAAATTTTTTATGGATTTTATTATTCCTCCTCCATACATATTTGGAATAACCAATAGGAGTTATAAAAGTGATACACATGAATGAGCTTTAGACTTTGGTTATAGGAGACTAAGTAACCAAATATATGACTGACTAAACAACTTAGGTGTACTTATGAACCGGTATGTAATCCCAAGTTTCAAACATATGTATAATTATTATATAAATATAAATAACAGGAAAATATCAAATAGATCAGTTTATATAAGTAGTAAAGTAAGAAGTAATGTTTGATAACTAATCATATGGTAAAGATAGAATACTAAGGTAATGCAAGTGTTGACAATAATAATTATCTTTATTTGAGTTTGAAAGTAACAAAAAATCATCAAAGAGAAGATAAGGAATCCATGTGAGAGAATTGAAACCATAAGCATAAGTTTAAAGCCATGAAAAATAATAATAAGCCATAAAAAGAAAGCTAAAGAGAATGAAATCATATAAAATACACAAATCATAATATAATGGTTCATGCAATAGAGATAAGTGAAATAATTTTTGATAGATAGTAAAAAATATAAGATATACAAATGAATCAAAAATTACTTCCAAATCATGTAATAGAATGACAAATAATGTGATAGAACACCATGTTGTGTTCACAATTACTTATATATTTGACCAAAAATGTCATCCGTAACATTTGACGCATCCCTATGTAGCTATATTTTGATGTTAGTCAAAGACTCATCAATTTTTATAGAAAGTCATGAAAAGTCTTCCTTCTGTATCATTTATACCAAAAAATTAGGTGTGGTAGAATAAAAGTGATGCTCATGTAGTACCTCTTATGTGGTATACTGAATGTGAGGAAAAGGTATCTCAATATGACTTTTATTTATGGATCTATGTGGAGGTGCAGCCAATAAAGGAGGAACCTTCATTTATATCTGAACTATAGTAGGAGGAATAACCAGTGTCAGTGTATATTTTTGTAAATATTGGAAATGTTGCTGAAGCACTCAACATCTATCAATGTGATGGGTAGTAAACATATGCCAAATACAATATACTTCCCCACATTTAGGTATGTAATCTAGAAATAACTTGGGAGGTGGGATAGTCTTGTCTTTGGGATATGCTATATTTGGACACAATGTATCAATATACTACCTAAGTTATCATTTATGAGTAGAGGAATGGTTATGTGTACCATAAAGTAACAAATAAATCTGTTAGTATATGTTGGATGTATAATATTTGAATTAGTAGAGGAAGAATCTTGATGCTATTGATGTAGATGAAAATCCTTGGTCTAATGGCCAACAACTTGATGGATATCACAATAGGGATCATCTACCCATTGTCCAAGTAGGGTATCAAGCTTAGTTAATGGGAGAAAACCATCACCAAGGAAGGGAGAATATAGAGAATAATATGGACTAGGATCATCTATATGCATGGATAGATATATAGTAGGTCAAATCAAAGTGGTGAACATCTATGAAAGAATCAAACTAGAAGGATTATGATATCAAGAAAATTGGCAGGGTCGTATCATGGCATGGTCCATAAGCATACTCCTGAGAGGTTATAAAATTATTGGTTTAGTATGCATGTGCTCCATATTTAACCTATTAATAATAGAGGAAAAATTAACATCAACTAATATAAGATAAGGAATGATAGAAAAGAATTAAGATACTGTAATAAAGAAGAATAGTGTCTAAGAACCTTAACAATTTTAGCTTAAATGAATCTAACTAAAAATGGGTCATCTAAAGAATAACCATCATCATAATTTGGTTTATGTAAGTTTATAGTACATTCATGAATTATTTTATCAATCGAGGAACCATGGTGAATGAAATGTTTAGTTTTGGTTAGAGTAACTGATATTTCATCAAAAGGTTACTGATGGGATCAAGGTTGAAGATAAGGAAGAAGTTGAGTGATGATATTAGGGGAAAGATATAAAATTTTGATATTTAACCTTATATCATTTAGTTCATAATTTTTTGAGTCTAAGAAGTTAGGAGGAATGTTTTTGATTAATTATGGATGACCATTATAACCTCTAGTAGAGTTGATAGGATAATTAAAGTGTCAGGATTCTTGAAATTTAATGTTAGGTAAGGATTTAAAGTTAGGTATTTTAAAAACACCTCATGCTTAGAATTGTTCAAAATTATAAATATTTGTGTGCCCTTAAATCTTTTATATAACACCATTGTAAGAATATTTGACACATTGGTATGTAGATGAATTGATTGCTCTCGTGCAATGTGTCTAAGGCCATTGAGTAATATATTATAGGAAAGTGGGAGGTTAAATATCATGAATTTCACATGAATAGTTATGGGAAGAATGGTAATAAGAAACCAAACATAAACCAAATGAGGATTTTATCTTCTATCATATCCTAGGCATGTATTACATGTCGATGTAAGGCTACATTTAGAGTATCCAAGTGTTTTGATAAAATCAAGGGAAGCAAAAAAAGTGCTCAAGCCTTCATAAATTAAAGCACTTTAAAATTGGATATCACCTATTTGAATTATCATGAATAAATGGGGATTAACTCCACTAATAAATATCTCATCAATAATCATAGAAGAGAAAGGAAATTTGAGTGAGAGAGAGAGGTGTCCACTATTTCATCAACATGGATGGATATTTATTCACACTATTGGATAATGTTATCTTCAGATCTAGATAAGTAGATTCTTTCCCTATGGGATGAGGATGAGTGATTTTCATTTTAAATAATAATTTCATTAGTTGATTATGATGGTAAGGATAAGTTCTCATAAGTTTTAAGAAAGGAATCTAGGATGGAAGATGGGAAAGTTTTGTGATAGGATTCCATTCATCATAACCCATGAGAGTATTATTAGATAAAGGTGTATAATGTTGTAATAGATCCATTATAAGTGGGTTTTATGTGTATTGAAACTTATTTTGATAAGATATTTTTGGTTTAGGTTGGTTTAAGGTAGGTTGATTGATCTTAGGTGATGTGGTTATTTGTTGAGGTATTTCATGTGGTTCAGTAGAATAAATATAATTTAGAGTTTGAGGGATGTTTAATTGAGTTATGTAAGCTATGAAAAGAGTATAAGTTATTAAATTTCATGATAGGTATGGTCAATTTGTGTTTTTTTAGGTGATGTTTGTATGTTTGTTGGTTATACATGCCCTAATTCTATGAGATGGAATGGTGAAGTTTTTGGAATAATGTAAAATTTTGAAGAGGTGTGATGGTTAAGTGTTGGGATTGAATTGATATAAGAAAATAATATCCTCATATTAGTCATGCTAACAATATTTTAATCATTGGTGTTAAGATATATAGTACTTTCTATGTTATTGGTAGTAAGGGTAGGTTGATCAATGTTGTCTTGATGATTAGGAAGAGGATCCTTATATATAGCTAAATGAGCATTAGATTGGTTTAAATATTGATTTTTAGTTTGGTTGTCATGATATTTAAGTGATATGTCATAATATTATTTATGTTTTTGTATAAAGGATTCATGGTCAAAGTTGGGTCCAAGGAAAAAGACTATATCAAGTTTTATTAATTGGTGACAAGTTTCATGAAAATGGTTTCAACTTGCATGAAACCATAAAAATTTATTTGTATCATACATTATTTTCATAGGACATGTAGGGTAAATATATCAAGGTAAATGTTTTGTAATGCATTTTTTAATCTCTTCTAATGAAAGAGGTTGGTGCACATTGGTATGATTGCCTTAAGAAAACATGGGATTATGATGGGAATTATTAGTACGTGGAGGAACATGCTCCATGGTATTATTTGTAGAAATGAATTAGATGGTGTGTATTATATCATAAGTATTTTTAATACCAAAATTATTTTCATGGTTATTTTTACCTTTGAAAATCATGTGAGTTACCATTTTTGGTTGGGGATGTTCAAATTGATGTATAAGGAAATATTGATGTTTAGCTTGGTCAAGAGCCTCTTCCAAATTTTTGTGGAAAGATTCCTAATGTGATATTGTAATTTAGGGTGAATATAATTAGTAACTATGTGAAATAGCTTCTCATCCACTATATTATGCTTAGCTTTATTAGACAAATCTTTCCATCATTCGATGAAAACTTATGCCATTTTAGTTTCTAATTGATTAAAGTTGATGAAATAAGCTAAGATATTTTTAGGAAGATAAATAGTTTGTAATTCTTGAACCAATGAATTGACCAATTATTCTAAGATATTAGTGGAGTGGGTTTTAATTTGATCATACCAATTTGAATAATCTCTTACATGAATTTTAGTTAAGATTTTAGTGGTAGTAAAAGTATTAGGCTTAACCCAATCTTTGTAAAGGTTTCCAAAAGTTTTTAAATGCAAGGTAGGATCTATATATCCTTTATAAATGATAATGGGAGTGATGCCTCATATGTAAATGTGGATAATTTGAGGTAAAATAGGCTCATCTTTTAAATGTTTGATACTTTTGTTGATAGGTGGGGGTTGTGGTATGAGGTTACCATGTGAATTTCTAGTGGGGTGAGGGGCATTAGAATTTTTCACTCCTCATTAATAATGTTTGGGTTGGTTTTTGAGATGTAATAGGTGATATTTCATTTATATCATTTTATTTGAATTGCTATTTTTAAATTTATGCATTTGGTTAAGAGTTTGTAATAGAATTTGATTAGTTTGAGAACTATTTTAGATAGTATAACAACATTTGATGTATTAGTGTTATGTGAGATATTAAGAAATTAAGATGTGCTATGATTATGAGATGAGGTAGTAACACATGTTGCATTAGTATCCTAAGAAGTATTATTAGCATGATATGTAATACTAACATAATAAGAATTAGTAGCATGAGATGCACTAGTGGCACAAGAAGTATTAATATCATGAGATGCACTAGTAACATGGGTATGCATGTGGGTATTTTCAAGACCCCCACTAAAGCTTGAACCTAACATATTTGTGGAAACACTTGGAATGGAGATAAAATATGACATAGAAGATGATGTCATAATGAGAGAATGAGACATTATATAGGGGAAATGTGTAGATGAAGAAATGACTTGCCCCAAATGCTATGGAGAAAATAAGTGAAGGTGAATGGGTTTATCCAAAATGAGGTCCCATCATGATTCTATAAATTACTTTAGGATCCTTACCTCTATATTGAGGGTTTTCATTAATGGAAAATATAATTTTATCCATTTAATCAAGGTCATGCTCATATTCTAGTGCAAATAAGGGGTTAAGTGATATAAAAAAATAAGGATGAGTTCCATAGTTGGTAGCGTGGTTGGTAATTTGGACACTACTTTGATCTATGTTAGATACCGTAAAGTATGTTCTAGTAAATATATTAGGATTAGTGAAACTCATCATGCTGGTCTGATTTAAAATGTATTATTGTAAAAAAAACTCCATGATAAAAGAGGGAATCTAAACACTTGTTATAAATGAGGATAAATTGGTATGATATTGGATCAAATCATTTGACACTATTTTATAATAAATGAGTAGGATAGGATATAAGAGACATAATTTAATAGGTCAATTATGTTCTTTAGATGGTTAAATTGAGAAAGTAAGATACATATTCATATAATTTGTTTTGAAAATAATTAGAATAGGTAGCCTTTAAGAGACTAGGTCGAATAGGATGACTATGTTCTATTAAAGGGTTAAAAAATTAGCCTATAAGAGACTGGGTCAAATAGAATGACTATGTTATGTATAATGGAAAATTAAGTAGATTTTGAGAGACTAGGTCAAACAAAATGACTATGCTATATAGAAATGAAAACTATATGAGACACATTTGAGTGGGTTGACTATGTTTTGAGGGTAAAGATAAGTTTTGATAATTATGACTCTAGATAATCTAGTGTTAATTAGTATAGAAATTGAAATAAAAACACATACAACTAAGTAGACCTATTCTATCTATTTATGACACACAATACAAACCTTTTACCAATGATGGACAATATAAGTTTTTCAATATAACATAAAATTGACAAAGAATAAGCAGTAATGCTAAAAATAGAAATTCTAATCTATGCATTCATTCATGAATGTTTTAAATTATAACTTTAAAAATGAATGTGATAGGGTGTTTGGATTTAGAAAGGAACTAGAAAGATGTAAGATAAAGATAGTTTTAGGTTGTTAAGGTTGAAAGGGATTTGTATTGGTGATGGTACTATCTTAGTATCATATCTTACCCCTCACTTCACAATCCCACAATGATAAACATGTCAGGGAATTTGCCAATATATATGATCAACCATGTATTTATACTCAACCAAAAAATATATTCAGCTTCCCCCTTGGTGATTAAATATAAGTAGGTAGACTTTGGGTAGAATTATTTAATATTTTTTGATATTTTATGATTTGGTAATGTGTGAATAAAATAAAAAGGAATGTGACTAGATTGATAAATTGAACTTTCTTTGTTAGACTATGTGTGTTGCTCTAAGTAAGCAAGAAATAAAAATGAAAGATGAAATAATTAATAGCAATGTGATTTAATTAATTTTTATTGAATATTATTGGGTCGATTAGGTTGACCAAGTACGTAAATAGTATAGAATATAATTGAGTTGATCGATTCTCTCTATTGAATAAAAGGCTAAAAAAACATAGTTGAATAAGTCAATTGATTCTCTTGGGAAAAAGTAACTACAAAACTAAATTGATATCATCAACTTATTTTATTTTAGGGTGATAGTTTTATATAACTAAAAAATATGAAAAATAAGACTAAAATAAATAAAAGAAATGATTAAGCTGGTGAGAATGAACTTGATGATTTAATAATGTTGAATTGTTGTTTTTATACTGTCATCCATATGACTATTTTTAACCTGATAAAAAATTGTATGAGGTCAATTGAATCTGAAAACCTATATGAAAAAAAAGAAAATTGAGTTGTTTAGATTGATCTAATTATCTATAATTAAAGATGCCTTGCACAAAGCCAAACAAAGTCAATTAAATCAAGTGCATGTTAAAAGCTATGCACAAATTGTTAGATTGGATCCAATGATATAATAATGAAATAAATAATAAATTAAAATAAATGAAATATTGAAGGAAAACATACACATTGGGTTCATTAAAATGTATACAAGGGAAAGTGAATCTGATCTATAAATCAATCATAGCACAGAGAAGATAAATCAAACTAGCCATTATGCTTGTTGGTACATTTAGACAATTGGGGTCATGACTAATATGGATACTATAGACCTAGATAAGGGGTATTTTACCATGCAATATCACTATAGAGGGTTCCAAATCCCTTGGTGGAGTAATACCATACAAAAACCCTAACTAGGTCTTATGGTTTGTAACAAAGTAAAGTAAATCTAATCTAGTGTTTGCCAAAGTTTTTGGCAAAAATGGGGGATAATAAACATAGATAATGAACATGCAAAGAAGAAATATATTCAAGTAAATGTACAGGTAATCCTAAGCATGGAGATATAAATACATTTATAAGATAATACACATGCAAATATATCTACAAATAAAATAAGATTGAGTTAGGAATACTTGCCTTGGAGATGAACCTGTAGATCCTCAATCTCTCCCTTGTCCAATGTTTCTTTTCAAGAGGTTATTTTGGTCCATAAGGATAATAGTGATATGTAATATCTAGGCTAAAAGAATTCTCCTATGCATCTAAAAGACTTTTCCCACAAGACAAGATTCTTTTCCAAAGGAAGCATGAAACCCTAAGTAATGACTCCTCAAGTAGAATGGTTGATAAGTAGATAAATAGACACAAATAAATGATTCTCTCTCTTTGAAATGGGGTGAAATATGTGTTTATATAGCTGGATATAACCATAAACCCTTCTAGAATTTTGGCCAACATAGTTGGCCCAATTGACCTAGTTAATTAGGAAATAGAGTAATTAGGTCTCAAACTAAGTTAGTTGGGTCAACATAGTCTCACAATGTGCTAAATTACCATAATAGGCTTGAGCCATTTAACTTTGTTCAGAGGATGGTGAAAATAGGTTTGGATTAGGTAGGGGATATTTGAGGTGGTGAATTTATTGAAGAGAATGTTAAATAGGTGTCAAATCTTAGAGAAATGTATAAGAGGGACTTACGTTGGTTGTAATTGGTGGTATAGGGAACACCAATCTTTAAAATAACTAATGGTTCACCCATCCCTTTCCTAGTGCACCCTTTAAGGCATTCACTTAGATATATTTAAACTTGATAGGTTCCTACAAGAGAGAAAACATCAATAATTGACAAATTTTTAAAAATATTTTGTTTATACAGATGGTTCATGCACATCTAATTCACACCCAATTTAGGTTTTAATCCTATAATGAACTTCTTGATTTAGGAACATTCATCATTTTGGTAATATGGAACATACTTCAAGAGCTTTATAAATTTATCCTAGTGTTCATTAATATACAAATCCCTTTACTTCAAGTTTTATACATTTGTCAATTTAAGATCAAAATAGATATAAGGTAACCACTATTCTCTAAAAAGAGTCACAAACTACTCCCATGTGATGGTATTAGAAATAAGGTTCATCTTAAGCTTGTTATTAGCCCACCAAGTTATTACTTCACCAGCTAGTTGATAAGCTCCCCACATAGTCCTAGTCAACTCATAATAGTTTCAAATTTCATAATAGTTTTCCATTTATATGATCTGAGCTTTAAATCCATCATTAAAAACTATACCATCAAACTTGGATGGGTTCTCTTTATTCATGTCATGAGCAAGCTTTGTAACTACTTGAGCTCTAGCCAGTTGGTGACATTCCTCATTCTTTTGATTTTAAGGAACTTCCTATTCCTTAGGTTATTCCTATGGAACTTCATGTTCATATTAATCTTTAGGGACATGAAATTCTCACTCTAGATATATTATTTTATCTCTAGTCTCATTCATGACATTAAGTATTCAATTGAGTTTTGTATCTTGTTTTGCTACTAGATTATTAAGATTAGCTTGAGGGTTTGCATTTTAAGTTCCCTCCACAAATGATATACCTCGTGACATTATTCTCACTTAAATTAAGATTAAAAAATTACATTAATGGATGAATTAGTCCAAATAATTATAACATTCACAATGATACCACATTATTACAACCCCACTAGGCTAACCAACAATTATCCTAATATTTTTGATCACATGGATTACTTATAAAATCATTTGTAACTATCTGAATAATCATTGTTTTACTACTAAATGTATCTAAAGTAATAAATGTAATAATATATTAACCCAATAGCTAATGAACTCATCCATCTTGTTTTCAAATTATCTAATTAGATTTTAATATGGATATATCTTAATAAAAGTATAGTAGAAATAATCAAGTATCACAAATGTTGATATAATCCACATTTTAGAAATAAATAAGCTTAAAACCACCATTATTATAATTTTAGAATAATTTTCAAATTACACAACAATTGGTGTTAAATATCTTTCAAATAATAACGTAAAATATTTTATACATTCAAATTTATAATACAATGTGTATAATAGTACAAAAAAAGCTTCACATTAGCTCAATGATCCATAGATATATCTTGAGTATAATCCTAATGGTTGAATCAACTGATAGTGGGAGAGAATCATACAAATAATATATCTCCAACCATATACCAATGATATCCACACACATCACCACTATAATTGGCCATACCCTTCACATGGGGAAGATAAAACAATGTAGATATTAATAAATCAATTGAAATTCATGTGTGTACAATCACTAAAACATATAATAATCATGTAGACCATGGAATCCAATATTTTATATACTATGAAATCAACATATGTATGTAAACTATAAAGTATAATGAAATGACAATGTTTCATCTATAACATTATTCTGGCCAAAGTTTTCATTATATAATTCAGATCTAAAAATTTGAGTCAATTTCACTCATATAGAACTCTCTGCTCCTGAATCATGATTATCATATGATATCATGGGATAAGTATATGTGTTACCCATTAGCATACTCATATAAATATCTCATATTATCTAAAAATATAGTCTAATAATTCTCATGTATATATTCAAATAAAAATAATAGAACTTCAACATGCACATCCTAAACAATATTATATGATACAATCATCATGATTCATGAATTTAATTATTTTCAATTCCCTTCACTATAAATTTGATAACATGGGTTTATCAAATTACTATATTCCCAACTAGATATGTACAATAGACTATAAAAATAATCAAGTGATTCTAAGTCTCTTCTCAACATATCTCTCATTCACAAATCATATATATATATATATATATATATATATATACATATATATATATATATATATATACATATATATATATATATATATGTATGTATATATATATATATATATGTATATATATATATATATGTATATATATATGTATATATATATATATGTATATATATATATATATATGTATATATATATATATATGTATATATATATATATATGTATATATATATATATATATATGTATATATATATATATATATATATGTATATATATATATATGTATATATATATATATGTATATATATATATATATATATATATATATATATATATATATAATCAACATAATTCATGAAATTTCAAATAGCTTGGAAAAAAAATTAGTCATAAAGATTCCTTATTACAAATATCCCCATTTATTATATCATAATATTAGTGATAATAGAAAAGTGTCCTTAAGGTAAGGTTAGAGCCTATTGATAACTAGTTCTAACCTACTAATCCAATATAGTAAAATAAGAGCCATTATAATTATTAAAAAATATGGGTATTGTATATAATACCCAAGTTTGTCCTTAAACCTCATAAAATTTATGGACATTTCCTCAAAAGTCAAACTCATAAATTTTCATTTTTTATACTTATAACCCGTCCACACTTTAACAACAGATAAGTCTTACTTGGTTTTAAAACATAAAAATGCATACATATAGGTCATATTATAACTATTATAAGGACACAACCAAAAAAAATATTATAACAATTCAAAGTAAGTCCCTTAGCTGGTAATGACTTGAAGGATTTGAAGAGGAAGAAATTTGACATCATTCAAGTTAAAAATATAAAATATCAACATATGATATATCTTCATTAAATATCACTCAACCCTTAGCTCTATAGACTTGAGGATGGAACCGAGTTCCATCCCCAGGTCTATAAACTAGAAAAACCTAGGGTTTAGGTAAGAGTTTTACTAAAATCAATCATTCATGCTTTCAAAGATGCATATTAAAACTCTTAATAAAACCCACCATTTTTATTTCTATTTAAATCTATAAAAATGAAAGGTGAATCAACCTGATTATCTGGTGGTTGTTGTTTCAAAATATAAAATAATAGTCTTCTTTTCCTTTATCTAAGCTCAAAGAGTCCTCCTCTTTATAGTGTTTCTTTTTCCTTACATTCATTATATTTATTATGTCTTTCCCATTGTCTATACATGCCATAAATGACCTCATATATCTCCTACTATTCTATAAGATACCCATCATGCAAATTCCTTCATCAAATTACGAATACTTTACCTATGTTCAAATCATCATCAAAATTGTAAATATAGGCATGGATGTAGAATAAATCTCTGTCATTCCATTAGTGAGGTCAAACCTCACAATCATGTCAATAACAAAATGAAAACACTAACTTCAATTACATTTTTCTTTTTTGGCATTTAACATTGAAATGTAATAATATTAATCTATAAACTTTCAAACATAAACCTATTTTTTATTCCATTCAACCTTTTGATGTATATATGCCTAAGTTAGTAAAATCCCATAATGTCTAAATCTTTAAATTCCTATTTAAATAAAATTGATTTGGGTATTTTACCCCTTTTTCCTGCTATGCATTATCACCAAAATGGGGCACCAAAATAAGATAAACAAGCAAAAAACATGATAAATAACACTCAAACTCCCAATAACTAGAAATACAATCAAGATTTACCAAATCATAGTTAAATAAGATCAATAAAAAAAATTAATTTGGTCAATATAATTTCTATGTATAGTCACATAAAATGTCAGTTAAGACCACCTTATCCTTAGGTTAGCTCTATACCTATCTTAGGGCCTCTTTTGATCCTTATCCAAATTTTGTCTAGGTATAACACATCCCCATATGTACCAAAATAAATCCTAGACCATCTCTAAGGCATCAAGGCCCCTAATAAACTAGATTTTACCACTTGGACATAAATGCGATGCTTTGGACACTAGCCCACTACACTAATGATCATCAGACCATGCTAATGTCTCTTACCTATTTTATAATCCAATATACATATTTACATTTATGAATACACCTTAGGGTTCGTCTAGACTTATTACACATCCAAAATATTACTAGATCATTATATATACAACACTTTTATCCCTTTACACTAGATGGAAATTAAATGTAAATACACAAATAAAGATCGTAAACAAGTGGTGAAAATCAAGGTCATTAATCCATATTCTACCATACTTATACATACATACATACATCTATAACAATCCTAAACTTAGACTACTCAAATTTCCAATCCCAATTCATAATCAAACAACTCAAGATGGAATTCATATTAACATTCACTTACACCAAGCACTTAGGTGGGAGAACTACATTAGGCTTGATCCCCTTTTAAGGTACTAGTATGTAGGTAACTCTCAACACAAAGGGGTGTTGAGGTCTTGTCTAGACTATATACATAACATCACACTTTTGATACTTGTGATATTAAAATACCCTAACAACATGGAGATCTAGGGTTTCACTTATAAATCAGTCAAATATAGTGATCCAACACTTAGGCACATAGACATATGCATCTTGAACTTAGGTAAAGGTTCACCTAGATTCTCATGGTCTCTACTTATAAGGGACAATGCCTTAAACTATAGGACACTATCATACTGTGATACTATCTAGAGTACTACACTATTGTCTAGTATGAGTTTTAACTTCATATTTCTATTAATGACACCCTACATAGTCTTTACCAACTTCCAACCTATCAATTATCCATCTCAGTCGGTTTATAACTAATTACATCTTTGTTTAGTGTTGATAATTTGGCCTTCCAAGCCAAATCTCAACCCCTATAATAAAAAAAATCTTCATTAAACTTATCCAATCCTATACATGGTGGCCTACATGCACTGTGATGTCTTCTTTTGTTTATTTTGTAAGCATTTTATCATTGTTTAAGGTATCATTGTATGTGTTAGAAACTGCATGAGATATCCTCATGTCATAGCCTATTTTGAGCCTTTGGATGATGTGCTAAGTTTTGATGGTGGTCCTTGAATGAGTGGAGTGGTTTCAAAGATTTTTGGAATCATATATAATGGTATTTTCCTTGTTTGATAAAGTTAAGGTTTCTTAGAAAAAATTAAGGTATTTGGAGGGATTAAGGTTTATGGTTCTCATTAAATTTAATCCTATTTTAGGCACTTATAAAGGAAATAGCTTGTTATTAGGATGTGAAGGGTTTCCAAGTCTTGTTTAAGGCTTGAAATGGTAATTAATGATTCATCCAAGGTTGTTTTCAATTATTTACTTATTCAAACATGTTTCAAGCCTTAATTAACCCTCCAAGTCATCAAATGGTACTTAAAAATTTCATATTTGTTAACTCCACATTATAAAAATTTGTAAAATTGGTGTTTAAGTGTCACATTATATTAGTAATTTCTCCAAAAAGGTCTTATTTCTATCATAATGTCATGACATGGTGTTTTTATGCATAAAAGGGTCCTTTAAAAAGTCAAACACATCTTTCATTCACCAAAAGGGCCCATATGTGTGAAATTATGACATTTAAAATTCCCCACCATAATATCTAATTATAAAACATATTTAAACTCTATTTTCCCTCCCCTCATCCTCTAATTATCTTTCAAGGTCCTTAACATGAAAAAATGCAAAAGAGAAGGGATTTTATAGGTGTTTTTGGCTTATACATACTTGTAAAGACATGTCAAGGTCAGATGAAGTCATACATATATAAAAGGGACCTATTTTATATGTTATATGGAATAATCCATCATATTTCAAGTCAGAAAGGTCAAAAACCATTACCATTTCTCCATCGAGCTCTTTGGTAGCCATGAAAAGCTAGTCAAGTTTGTGAATGATACATACATGAGAGAGAATATGAGGGTCTAAGATTTTTGGTAGAGGAAGGGACCTTATTTATATTCCAATTTATGGAATTATTTATCAAATTTACTTCTCCTTTAATAAAAATTAATAAGAAGGTGAAGGACTCAAAGTGTCTCATCCATCTAGGTAGGGTTTTAGTTTACTTCATCTTCTCCTTCTCTGAGCATGATGAAAGAGGAATTTAAGTTTAGGTTACTTATAAAGAGTCTTCAAAACCTTTTCATACCATTATTCACTAGTGGTTCCCATATGTGATCCGTAGAGAGCAAGGAAAACTCTATGTTATCACATGTATAGGCTATAGGTAGTGTTTCCTCGTGTTGTAGAGCCTTTAATGGATGAAAATGGAGGTGAATGAAGGATTTATTTTGAATGGTTTTTTGGATTCCATCCAAGATTTCACTTCCATAAACACATAACTGAGACATCAAATGATAAGATAACTCTTCCAAGTCCTATTTTTAAGGTGACTTGCATGTGCATTGTGTGATCTCCTTTGTAAGTGTGAGAAAGGTAGTTTTAGAGGATCATTAGTTTGTTTTAAATCCATTTGTGGTATTTAACTCACTACCTTATACTCAATAACCATTCCCATGCTTAAGTCCTTGAGAGATAAGCCCTCATTTAGGCACCTACAGGCCTATTGTGTAGACTAAGCAAGTGAATTGTTGGTTATTTAGATGGGGTGGGGAAAGTATTAAGGAATGATGGGGATTTATAAGTATATATAAAATTCATGGGAGATTAAGATAATAGGGTCTATTAAGTCCTAACCCTTTGACTTATCCCTGAAGTGACAAGCTCGATCAGGATTCCTATTGTACACACAGGACTATGTTGTCAAGTTTAAGAAACTTCAATGGAGTGATGAGTTGGGGGATAGAGTATTAGAGGAAACATTTAATAATATAATTAATTAACCTTAAGTACCATAAAAAGGGAAACCCAAACTCTCATATCTCTCATAGTTACAACCAAGAGCCTATAATTTGAACACATATAGTATATAGTGAAGATTAATCATATACACCAATTTTAAGAAGCCTTGAAGGTATATGAGGTGTAATGGGTTTAAAATAAATATTATAAATGAGATATTTCATAAATAATACATAATTTTCCATGAATAAGACACTAACCCCACTTAATCTATCAAGACACAGGACTACCA
Organism: Torreya grandis; assembly: GCA_037957365.1. Classification (NCBI taxonomy): domain Eukaryota; kingdom Viridiplantae; phylum Streptophyta; class Pinopsida; order Cupressales; family Taxaceae; genus Torreya; species Torreya grandis. The sequence goes on along the minus strand of JARHVA010001968.1, from coordinate 1,032,689 downwards.
CCTATGGGAAAAATAATTTAATAAGGAGGTGAAAGTTATTGAAATGGAATCCAAAGAAAGTTAGATCAATAATTAGTCAATAAAACACAATAAAATGCATAAGAACATAAATAACTAAGCTAACTCCTTTGATAGGGTTTGAAAATGATAATTAAGAGCTATTAAAAGAAAGAATATACTTCAAACCTTCACAAGATTATCCCGCCATCTAAATGTGGCTCAAAATGTGATTTTCCCCTTGATTTGGTTCTCAAGTCTTTAAAAATGATGGATGATTTGCTCTTCCATCATCGCAAGTGCACCAATGAAACTAGGTTAATGATATATGATCAATGCATGTCTATCTTGAAGCTATCCTATTATAAATTAAGCATAATAAAACTACACAAAGAAAGGCTTGTGGAGAGAATTATGAATAATAAGTTTACACAAATGAAGCTTTAAAATGGTGGTCTTGGACCTCTTATTTGTATATTTTTTAAATTTATATGAATCAACCATGCCCATCCATCTTGAGATCAAGATGTGTGACCATGAATTAATTAAATTTTGGAGGCAATATCTATAAATATATTCATAAATATTTAAAATGAAGTGGCATTAAAGAGTTATGGGAGGCCTTAAACTTGATATTTTTTATATTTATGGCTTATGGATGCCACCCCATAAATGATTACACCTGATGATGTAGATATTAATAATCAATTTCTAATTAAGAAATATTTAATAACACCCATGGATTTTTTAATTAATATATTGATTTGGATTAATTTACCTAAGTGAGATTAATCAAATTTTATGAAATCTTTGGAAATTGGTTGCACACTATTAATCAAACTAGTCAGAATGTCATATTACTAGGTCATAATTTGACTTGAGTAGAATTAGAAGATGTTATTTACATATAGACTAATATCTCATTTAGGACATTATTTACATTAAATAGCATATGCACATGTTATGTGTTTCTAAATTATAAGAATTTAGTAATTTAGAGAACCATATTGCATTTTAATCATTTGATTCGGGAAAAGTTGATAATCACATAAAATGCATTACCCCATTTAGAGATACATTATCCTGAATTGGCACTTGTATATGATAATCTCAAACCATTTTGTGCATTTCTATGATTTTGGCCTAATTTGTGCATTTGAAATCATTTTGGGTAAGATTAACAATTTCAGCATAATAGTGTTAGGAATTGGATGTCTACATTTTGCCCCCATTTGAGAAGGCATAGCAAGATATTTAGAGGAATCAACATCTTTTAAAATTAAAAAAAATGTCAAGAATAAGTTGGAAGGAAATGACCCATGATGCCCCCTCGAGAGGACATACAAAAATGAAAGAGAAAGATGGACTCTCTAAAATAAAGAGAAAGTGAGATTAACCCATAGATGAGATTATATCCCTATTGAGCTAATGATTTCATGTATCAATTATCAATGACCAAAATATAATTAGAATATAATGGGCCCTAAATATGGGGGGAGGTGGGAAGAATGCATTCCAAAAATATACATGACACACTTTGAGAACACCCAAAAGAGGGTACAAGTTGCATGCTTAGGAAATAATCAATATCGAGATAAGCTGTATGCTTTGAATATTTATAGAATAAGGGAAAAAGTCTATAGATCTTGGAATTAGAAGAAATTAGATAATGTGGTTCCTAAGAAAGGAAAATAATAATGTTCCCTAGTAGATCAAATTTGATCAGTTGATAAAGTAATTTTACCCAAGTAGTGTGAAATTTGATCACTCATAACTAATTGTGCCCCTGTAGGGCTGATTTGATTTGAAAATAGATCTAAATGTTGTGCCCTATTAGGGAAAATTAGAAATCATAGCTCAAGGATATAACCTATTATGTAGATTAAATATGATCGATCAAAAACGTAGATGTGATGGTATAATGACTAAAATAACCACAAACAACCAGGAATACAAGGATGCACAAAGCGATGACATAGATGAATAGAAGAATAAAGGTATATGATCTGACCTAAGATACATCATGTATCCAATCACTATTTACATATTCTAAATGGACCTCAAGCCAATTTAGTTCACCCATAAGTGGGAGAAAATGGAATGAGTAATGGGAAAGAGAAGAAAAATGAATAAAAATTTAATTAGACCCATAATGTATGCCAAGAGATGCATGTCTTGCATAGATTCTAGTGTGTAAGCCATTGGTTTTTAGTTTTATTGGTGCACTTGAGAACTAATCTTCAAAGCTACATTGATTTTGAGACTTAGATCCAAAGCACTTGGTGCTTACTATAAAAAAATGAAATTATGCATCCTAAGTATGAGTAACCTACAATGACATTAAATTTCAATTTTGATAAGCTAGTTCAAATGTGAATATTTATAACTAAGAATAATGATAAGAACTATCAATACTATAGTTACAATGATTTACATTTAAACTTTAAAAATGGATAAAAATAATACATAAATGTTACCTAACTTAAAATCAAGAAATGAATAATCAAGATTTAAGAAAGAACAAGATTGTATAAAGGCAAAGCAATAACAACTTAATAAATGATAGGAAAACAAGATATAATTAGTCAAGGTCCATGTGTATTATCAAGATGTACTTGAAAAATAAAACAAAAGAACAAGTCAAAATAACAACTTAAAAGACAAAGAAAAAAATAAGAAGAAACAACAAAGATTAAAAAAGGAACAAAATTAATGAAGAGACAAGGAAGCAATCAAAACAAAAATAAAAATCAAATCAACACACACAAACAAGAGTTAGTCACAAATGTTAGTGTGAGAAAAAAATAATTATTCATGTATGTGGAGTAGAGGCATTACTTTATACCATAGAAAAACAAAAACAAAGGACACAAAGTTTCCTCCAAATGATAGGGAAACAATATAAGCAAAATGGGGGGAAAAGAAGAAAAGGAAGGGGTAGCTGATCTAACTCTAGATGTATAAGACAAGTGGACACTGCCTACATAGTTTTGTGGATGTGAGGTCCAACATGAACTTCAAGCCAAATGTGGTTCTCCCAAGAAATGGGATAGAATAAAAGTGATGACAATAAAACATTATTGATATTATAGAATAAATAAGTAAAATGAACTCATAAAATGGTGAGAACATTCAAATCAGTGTTTATATAATGGAAAGAGTGTGGAGATTAGAATAAACAATAGTGAAAGACAATGTTTTTGGTTGTTTTATCAATCATTTTCTAATGTTTTTTGTGTTTTTGGGATAAGCAACATAAATGAACTATTAATAAAACATCCAAGGAACTACCTAGCTCAGGATATGCACACCCAAATTTAGGATTCCAAACAATAGCTAAAACTGGTTGTGATGGCCCATGCTAAAAAATTAGTGAGAGTGAGTACATTCTAAGGAAACAATGCCTATCGAATAGTAGAAAAATAATAATAGAACAATATGCAATATTAGATAAATATGAAGATTCATTCAACATGAACAAATCATGAGGTGAAATATTTATCTTCACTTACATATAAGAAGAAGATACAAACTATTATTCAGGCCAAATTGATTTGTATAACTAGTGTTGAGTGTGTTCAAAATGGTGTGCACAAAATGGTGAGAGTGTATGAAAAAGGGGCACTAAGTTGACCTTAATGCGAATCAGTCATGGACTACATATTCCCATTAGGACCTCAAGTCATAGTAATTATACCAACACAAAAGGTGGTGAAAATTTGATCAGGTCATAACAAGTCCTCAAATTTGAGCCAAATTATAATAGTAATGATGAAGTGATGCAACAATGCATGATAAAAAGGCATTGTTCCTAGTTTTCCAATAGGTGGTTATAATTAGGAAACAACATCATAATATTGATTTACCTAAAGGTAGTTATAATTAGCAATATTAAATGAAATATTGATTCTCCCATAGGCATTTATTATTAGTGCCCGCTGATAAAATGTAAATGAAAGATAACTTGCCAGATAAACTATCACACTATTTCCATAAACCATCATTTAAACATAGAATTCTAAAAATTACTGAAACTAGATCAAAAACCCCTTATGAATGGTATGGGAAGAATCAAAGGAACCAAAATAAAAATAGGGTTTGTTAATATGGATAAAAATAGGCCTTGGTCAATAGTAAAAAATGGTATAAGGTCTGTTACAAAGAAAATGATAAGATGACATTTTTCTATAATGGTAAAAGGGGTTGCCCCCAAGTAATGATTGCTCATAAGATGATGAGAGTGTTTAAACTTAAGAATTTTTATTAAAATAGTGAGAGCATGGCTAAGGTTAACTAAGCTAACCTCAATAGAAATTGAGTATTGCCTATATAGTCCCATAAGGCCTCAAGTCAATGTAGTTCAAACTAGAAAAAAAATGGGACACAATGATATAATGATGCCTAGAATGAAAATGGTTTATAGGGTTTTCCCTAAGAGATGAGGCATGTAAAATGGAAAATTAAATATGGTTTTGTTGTTTTTATTGATGTGGAGATGCTCATCCTAATCAAAAAAAGATACAACTAGAATAACTTATCATAAAAATTGCTATCCCACACCTCATCTAAAAAGTTGATCTATTAAGGACTTGCTATAGATCTAAATTTAATGATGTTGATGTGATCCTCTTTGTTTTTGGTTCTATTTCCTCTAAACATCAAGATAAGGTGTCTTTGGTGCCTCTACAAAGTAAAATACAACCAAGGATGGTAAATAATGTTAGGCATATGATAAATGTTATAAGTTGGTAATGAAAAGGTGGATGATAATGGAATGTATAATGGTGGGAAAACAAATGAAGATCAAGGTTTTTAGGCACAAAAAATGTTATTGATTCTAGATTTGACATAATTATGGTTATGGCAAGACCAAAGATTTATGAATATGATCTTGATAGGACCACCACAATTTTTTGTTGTTTGATCTTGAAAGTAGCTACCATCTAATTATTTTATAGATTGGCAGTTATATTAATTTCATCTTTGATATTATCTTCATCAAGAAGTGAATAACTATTGTACTAAGCTATTAGAACCTCAAGGAGGTTTTCACCAATGAATTTGTCTTGATCATCCCATAGCACCTCTTTGAAGGTTTCACGAAGATATGTTAACATTTGACTTTGATTGTTTTCTATCACCTTTGAAAAGGTTTCACTAAGATATTGATCTTTATCTTGAATGAATGTGATCTTTATCCCCTTTATATTCTATGCCTAATATCTTTCTATGGATGTATTTCAACAAAGTGTGATTCTATTAGTCCTAATTGATGCTTGTGGGAGGTGGAATGTCAATATAATATCTATGTTAGGTGGTGGGAATGGAATGATTAAAGGCAACACAATATTCATATAAGATAATAGTAAAGCCATGTTTATGCTAAAGTAATCATCCTCAAAGATCATAGAAGGATCACAAATATATTCAAATTGATTTGCAAGGTAGGTGTAACCAATGTTGTAACAACCATGACTATATTCTTATTCTAAAGCTAAGTCTGAATCAAGGGACTCTAAATCCAATATTGAGACTAATAGTGATTATGCTTTTGATGATAAATCTAATGTTATTTTAGAAAGGGAACCGAACTTAAATATTGATTCTTTATCTAATGTGGTTATTTTTACAATGATGTTTTGTTAAATGCTTAATTTTGGATAAGTAATGGCCTGTGATAGCATAATGGGATTGATAAAAATATATTCATCTAAGAAGGGTTCAACATATACTTACTTGTCTAGGTGAAACCCCTTAAAGATAAGGAACCACTCAAGGGGTGACTTCATGGAGATTGGCCTATAAAAATGAGACTCCTTAATGAGTGGAAAAATATCAAAAGACAACTCCTCAGAGACTAACTTCTCAAGGAGATGGGGATCTTTTTAAATAAGATAATGGTCAATTTAATGATTTTACCAAATGTATTTATAATCATTAAGAAGTGACTCAATAAATACTAGATTTTCAAAGTGAGACTTATAGATAATAGGTAAAGTATCAATGGGTGATTCATCATAGGTTGACTTATCACAAATGGGTGTTTAAACAATAACATCATGATCTTGGTTTACAATTGGTTTAAAAATATCAATTTTGAGCACATTTTGGTCCTTACAAGATGTCTCTTGAAAATTTAATGGTTGGATCTTTTGTGGCCCAAAGACTAGCATGGAATTTATAAAGTGGGGAATAGTTGGCTTAGGGTCAATGATGGTTCTTGGTTCAATAATGGTCTCTCCAAAAATTACACTATAAAAGAAGGGATCAACAAAGAATAGTTAATTAAAAAGATGTTCCTCAATATTAAGTTCAATAAATACTAAAAATGGGACAAGAATGGTAATGACCAAGCATCGTGAAGCTTTATTAGTCATGGAAGCCAAAGGAGGAGAGACTAAAATGGTAACCTTTGAGTATTATGGATTTTGGTTTCTCACATAAGATGAATGGGGATAACCTAAAATGATAACATTTGATCATGGTGTGAAAATTGAAGGAGTATAACCTAAAATGGTAATCTTCAAGCATAACATGCAAATCAAAGGGGAATGAAGGGGATGATGTATAAAAATTGGCATGGATTGGAATGGAATTTAAAGATGAGGCCCAAAAAGGGTGACATCCACAAACACAAGGAAGTGCCCATGCCCATCATAAAAATGATATTTCGTATAACTAGGACCATAAGATACCCCATTATGAGTATACCTTTGCATCATGTCTAGAATATTGTTATCTAAGTTTTCTAAGATTCATAAAATGTTTTACAAATGTTAAAAATATGTGTTTTGATTTTTCTCCAAATAAATGACAAGGTAAAACAAGACTACAATAAAGAGAAGGTGGCATAGAACCACACAATTAGAAGAAATGATCATGAAATTATTTGACTTTGGTGGTTTTAAATGTTTAAATTACAAGAGGGTATGACAAATTTGAAACCTAAAGTGTAAACTAATACACCAAACGTAGGTTTACAGAAACATCAATACCGTAAAAACTAGCGACAACTTCGACAAGTTGTGACTATAAAATTATAAGAGAGTCTTTATAATGAGGAAAGTAATAATTCAAACTAAAAAACACAAGATGTGAAAACATACAATAATTTCTAAGTATAAAACTAAAACCAAATGGGCAACACAATGCTACCACATGGTAATAGGAAGTATAAATTTGGTTATAGAACTTAGAGAGTGGGATATATGCTAGATAACCAAAGTTCATAATGATCAAATGATAATGAGTCTATAAAATATCCTTCAACTAAAATGAGAAATTGTACCCAAGTTAACTCAAAATAAGTGAAAATGGTAAACAAATTAGTAAGTTGGCATAAAACTTAGAAAGGTGAGATTCTAAATTTGAATCTAAAAGTGAATTACTTGGAGTTTTTTAAAAAATGGTTTAGACTCAAATGGATAACATAAAAAAACTATTTAAATAAGATAAACATAACGTTTCAAATGAGGATTTAAAAAGGCAAAAGATGATTTTGATTTGGTTAGCATAATGCCTCCTTCTTAAAATAAAATGGTGGATAGAAAAGGTGTTTGGTTGATGTGTTTTGGTTTACAAACAAGTTTTAGACTCTAATCAAGACCAAACAAGTGAAGGAAAAGACCAAATATAACTAAGTATAACATCAAAAGACTTAAACTGACAAGGTTGCTTTGTATTGATGAATTTCATATATATACATACTCTTGGGAAGATTTTAAGTGTTAATACAAAAATAAAAGTGCATGAGTTAGTAGGGTTTTTACACCCTCCTTATTCAAAGATATCATACGATGGCATGCAACTTTGGGCTACTCACCCTTTATCAAAAATATGTCTATGGCAAGTGGGGTTGTTCTAAAACTAAATTTTTTAATATCTAGATGGTCTTAAGTGTGATTAACACTAGAGATGACTCACTTAAATTGAGTTAATAATGATTCACTTACTATGCAATGGTCTATTACTTTGCATAGGTATTCCATTCATGTACTTCTTAGTGTATTCCCTTGGTTAACCAGAACTAACTCAAGCCTTTATTATGATTGGAGAGGTTATCCCCTCAACCCCTTAGCAATCATGGTATATGTTCCCTAATTTATATACCCTATCATGGATTAGGGTTGAAACAATTTTGGGAGATGAAACCCTAGATCAAAGCTTCCCTAAAGAGATAATGAGGAGGCTATGAACTCCTACTCACAAGATAAGTTGCATAAAATAAATTACCAATTGAAAGACTTTAAAGGTTGTGTTTAGATCACCCAAACCATATGGGGTTTGGAGAGAGCCTCAACAACATTATTTTCATGCCTTATATAAGGCACAATTTGAAATGAAGAAGTACTCTTGGTCACCTAATTTCCCTAAAGGAGATGGGGGGAGAGCATGCATGCATCCTTCATTTACAAAAAAATAATAAGTATAAAATGATCTAGCATAAACTAAAACACTCTAAATAATTTATAATTTTAAGTGAATATTTATTTTATGCACCAAATAGGGATGTTTTTTGTCAAATTTTCTTAGCCCTTGAGCCTTAGTTTCAAACTTGGAAAACAATTCATAAAATAATTAAAAAACCACGTAAATTCATTTTAAGCACCAAATAAATTTTTTCAAAAGTTATACATGCTCAAATCAGAACTTTTCCACATGCGACCTACAATTTTAGAGGGTTTCCTTCTACTTTAAAGAATTATTATTCATGAAACAAGAAATATTTGGAAAATTACTCTTGGGTTTCTCTATTTTTCTTACATAGAGATCGACATCAGTTAATAGTAATTGATGACAATTGAAATAGATCTAATGTTGGTTACCTATGAAACCTTAGGAAAAAAAGGTTTTGTCAAAAAATATTAGTTAGCCTAAAATAATATAAAATCTCAAAAGAAAAAACCTCTGGATCCTATAATAAAATATTCAAACAAAGACTTAAAATCAAAAATAACAACTTGAAACTTTCAAGAAATCTCAAAAACCTAATTTTCTACCATGTTATTTCCTACATAAGAACCAATGTTGGTTAGATAGGACCAATGATGGTTAGGGAAAACTGATATCAGTCACTGTGTAAACTATGTCAACAAAAACATAAAAACCATTGGACAAATAATGATAAAAGTTGATTTTTAAAGATTTTAAACACTTTTTAGACAATATAAGAATGCTAAATTGGTATCCTTTCTTGAAGGGGATATGTGGTCCCACTGGGCATGCCAAGATGTAAATATGGAATCCAAAGTGAGTTAGATCAAACATTAGTGAATAAAACTCAAGAAAATGCATAAGAACACAACTAACTAAGACAAATCCTTAGATGGGGTTTGTAAATTAAAATTAAGAGATATTGAAAGAAAGCATATACTTCAAACCTTCTTAAGAGCATCTCATCATCCAAATGCAGCTCAAAATGTTATTTTCCCCTTGATTTAGTACTTAAGTCTTTAGTAATGATGGATGTTTTGCTCCTCCAACATCTCAAGTACACCAAAGAAACTAGTTTCATGATATTTGATCAATGTAAGCCTATCTTGACGTTATCCTATTTAAAATTATTCATAATAACACTACATAAAAAAAGGATTGTGGAGAGAATTATGCATAATAAGTTTACACAAATGAAGCTTAAAAATAGTGCCCTTGGCCCTCTTATTTATAGATTTTTGAAATTGATCTGAATCAACCATGACCATCCATACTGAGATCAAGATGTTTGTCCATGAATTAATTTAATTTTTTAGGTAATATCCATAAATATGCTCATAAATATTTGGAAGGAAGGGGCATTAAAGAGGCATGGGTGGCCTTAAACTTGATATTTGTTGCATTTATGGCTTATGGATGCCACCCCACAAATGATGTCACTTGATGATGAAAATATTAGAAATCAATTTCTAATTAATAAATATTCAATAAATCCAATGGATTTTCCACTTAAGATATTGATTTGGATTAATTTTCATAAGTGAGATTTATCAAATTTAATGCAATTCTATGGAAAATGGTTGCACACTATTAATCAAACTAGTCAGAATGTCATATTACTGGGTCGTAATTTTCCTAGAGTGGAATTAGAATAAGATGTTAGTTGTGTATGGACCAATATAAAATTTAGGACATTATCAACACGAAATAAAACATGAACATGTCATGTTCTTTCGAATTTCAAGAATTCAATGATTTATATCACTAGATTATGTTTTCATGATTTGACTCAAAATGATTTGAGAAAAGTTAATAATCACATAAAATACATTGACCCATTTAGGGATACATTAGTGTAAATCATCACTTGTATAAAACAAGATTGAACCATTTAGTGTGTTTAAGTGATTTTGGCCTAATTTGTGCATTTTAATGCATTTTGAGTAAGATTGACAATTTCAACATAATAGTGTTAGGAATTGGATGTCTACAAAAGTGTCAAGAACCTTACATAATGGTGAAATGAGAAAAAAGAAGGAATTATCCTCATTTATTTTATAAATTTATTATTATACATGGAATGATATGGCCCTCTGAAGTAACAAGAGTCTTGATAGGTTATTAGGCCTAAATAGGTAGTCACATGTCTGTTCATAAATATTGAAGCCACTTGCATGTGTGGAAGTGTTTGAGAGTTGAAAACACCTAAGTGGAAAGTGAGGAAGGAATAAAAAAGGTTTTTAAGATGATGAGAACCTCAAGTTGAGGAAATAATATAATAAACTAAGACACTAGGGATATGTAGGCCTAATTACTCATAAACCATGAACAAGAATATGAGAAGTATGCAAAGAGAAGAATTGAATGGAGGCCCAGTTGAAAGGGTGTTATCAAGCCCTAAAAACATTATACATGAGCCCCAATTTAATTAATATTAAATAAGGATAAAATAAAATATTTAGGTCTCTAACTCCAACTGATCCAAGCATTTGGCATGAATAGTGATGAACATTGTAGGCTTACACGAGAGAGGGACATAGATAATGGTTTGGGCAGATGAGGGCAAGTTCAAGAGGTGAAAATTAGGTAGAGAAGGGTGATATGGTGATACTAAGGTAACCAATTAAACTAAAGGTGGATAATATTTCTAAGACTTAGATTAGGCCAATAAGGTTTAGAACCACCCTTAGTCCACAAAAACCTAACTCCATCTTAGTGACATAGCCAAACCCCCCAAATAGACTTGAAGTCATGAGAATATTTATAGTGATGATTTATGATATGAATAAGGTGTCTTGGATAGAGGAAATCAAGGAAGTAGTTAAATTTGGTTTTACCAACCCTCTCAAGCTCTGCTACTTGTTAGTAATTTCGCCTATCAAGGCCAAACTACTACCCTTATTATCTGAAACTTTTCCAAAAAATGGTCAATTTCCTAATGTCTCTAGTTAAATTTGTTAATTATCATCTAATTATGAAAATTTAGGTCAAAAAATGCCAATGGGGTTTGAAAAATTCAAAACTGATTTAAAAAGTTATCAAATTATCTCAAAAGATATTTTTCTCATGTGCAAAAGGGTGAAAATAGCCTAAGTCAAAAGTTTCAAATTATAAAAGGTCATTTGATATGTTAAATAGCCAAAAAAGCTCCCAATTGGACTCCCACATGCCAAATTTGCCAAGTAAAAATTTAAAAATATGAAAATTTAAATGTATGGCAAGAAATACTTCTCAAAAATTCCATTCAAAGTAGTGGAAGTGAAAATATTTATTTAACAGGCTGAAAAGAGCTTCTTTTTACCCATTTTAGAAGCAATAGTACAGAAACCATATGGTTTCATACAATCCAGGGTGGGGGATATAATTTCCAATACATATTAAAGATTTGAAAACAATTTCATTAAAATTCATGGCCATAAGGACCCTAAACTAGCTTCCTTTTGCTTTCTTGCTTCTTGGCATACGGGGACATGCCTATACATTTTTTGCTAGTACGGTCTACTAGTGGAGCGTACAACTTTTAAACTTGAGGTGAATAAACTAGAATTATAAGGATTAATAATGGTATAAGTGGTTTCTAAAATGGATTATCCATGATCATGAACCATCTATTTGAAGTCAGGGCAAATTTTGCTTCCTAGCATCCAGAAAGGTAGTTGTTTTTCCTCAATTTCTCTTCACCTGGATAGAGTTTTAGAGAAATTCAACTTATTCCAAAATTTTGAGGACTTTCTCTATCTATCTATGGCATCATTCATATATTATTAATCCATTTCAAGGTCAAAAAAAGTCATAAAATAAACTAGTTCAAATCTACAGTTGACAAGCTTGCAAAGAGAATTTCTACGGTCCAACGAAGAGTAATTAGCTTCAAATTTTCAAAAATTTGTGTTTTCTATAGTTTGCATCAAATTTTTATGACTTTCATGAATAAATATTAGACATTTTCCAAGTTTTATGGCTAAGAAATCCTATCTTCATGTGTGTTAGGGTTTCTTAATGGGCTAGTTTGGCATATTTTAAGAAATATTTGCAAGTTTTAAGGTTTTTTTTGGAGAAAACCATGTTTCAAATTCATCCTATTTCTCTCCTCTTATGGCATGAAGTTTGATATGGTGTGATTGTCATGAGTCCTTGTTTACATTCAAACCCCTAGTTTGATCTTCTCATACTCCTCCATGCTATTTTTCACCACCATCCTAGTCTCTTCATACCACTACCATACTTAGTCTCTTCACTATGTTTTTCTTTTTTTTCTCCCACCCTCCATCCTATTCACACCATATTTCTATTTCACACAAACCTCAAATCCCATCTCCATTTCATGAAGCTTATCAAGATGGCCAAGGTTGAAAAACTCACCATCAAGCATGATCATAAGGTATATATCCAAATAAAGCATCAAAATATTCTCATAAATAATGACCTATAATAGAGATATGCACTCAAGGTATGAATCTCAAGGCCATCTTGGCTCAAGAATGGAAACCTTTTGATTTTAAGGTCTTAAAGATAAAACAACTTACGTCAAGGGTAATGAACGTCATCAAAGCATGATAAAGGAGTTTAAGGACCAACTAAGTAACAAAATCAGTCTGTACACTTACAAGATCATCATATATAGCCACATAAGGCTCAAGGCATCTTCAAGCTTGTTTGTACATATATACAGTCAATGGTTCATTTTGAGAAGTTTCTTGATGGTTTGGGGTATTTAAGGTGAGAGATGGAATGATATAAGATAAAATAATGTTATTAAATATGTTTCAAATATAAAATACAATCTTTCTATAGAAACATATAGTCTACTCATAGCAACATACATTCTGCTTGTAACAACATATAGTCTCTACCCATAACAATACACAATCAAGTACCTTTCAAGATATTTCAAGTTCCATTCAATGAGAATTAAAGTAAAGTAAAATATAGGCATATTAAATTATTTTTTATTAATATAAAACAATTTTTATCAGCTCATGAATTGAAATTTTTGAGCTCATTGTATGGAATATGCTAGTATAGATGCATAAATGCCTTGTTTAGAGCTCAAAGCATGCTAGAAAGAGGAATAAAAGATGGTTTCAAACATATTAAGAAGGATATTTAAATAAATTAATATTATTTTTGTCTTAAATACATCCAAAAACCATGAATTTTTTCTTCAAAACATCAAAACTAAGTCAAAATATAGATAGTCCATGCACAAAGATCTAAATTTAAAGAAAATTGAAGATTTTGAGAGATATAGGTGGAGTTAGGACTTGAAATTTTTTAAATAGAGTATTCATGAGTTGGAGAAAAATATGAAATATTTTAACATCAATTTTATTTATGTATATACTCACTATTTTGTCTTAGACCTCAGCCTATTTGTTTGAGGTCACCATTGGAGCATCCTTCGTTCTAGAGTGCTATGAAAGCTTCTAGTTCCAAGTAAAAGATTGATAATAATGGGATGATGTTTTCAAATCATAATAAGACTTAAAAACAGTGTAAAAACTCCTAATTTTATGCAAATCAGGCCCATATAGGCTTATGCAAGTAAATAGGCACATAGGCCAAAAAGAGGTTTTTTGACTTTTCATGTAAATTATGATTTAAAAATGTTTTGGTAAAATGGTACAGGTACCATAATGATTTTTTCAAGGTTTTTTAATCTTTTAAGGGATTATTTTCATCATGGTGAAATTTTCACTTTTTACAGTTCTAGACACCCTTCCTAACCTCCTATTCAGATTCTCATATCTTTGACCACGTGTGGAGTTTGGATAAATAATTTTAAAATGATTTGAGGACCAACATGTATTTATAATTAATAAAAAATATATACCATTTTATGGACTTTAATTTATGAATAATCACTAAAAGCGTAAGCAACTTAGAATATAGTCAACATCCCATAGGTAGATTTCTCCATGTGGTAACTTTTCATATCCTTTACATGGGAACCCAATATTTTTATGGATGTCATAGTGGTAAATTTTATACATATAAATGGAATTGGTTTATAATTTGGAGTTTTGTTCTTCATGAATCATCCATTTGAAGATTTAACTTTAGAACCTTCTTGAGCACCTCAAAAACTAGTTTTTAAAAAAATGGATTTTATTGAAAAAAATCACCATGGATAAAAATAAAAACTTTTAAAAAATAAATTAAACTTATAGATTATTACATAAATTTAAATTTAATACATGTATTTGCACATATGAGGGTAGAAATCATGTTTTTTTTGTAGAAAAAGAAAGGAGAAAGAACTACAAGGAAGTTCAAAGGAATATAATCATTGAAGATGAAATTATATAACTTGTTATTCATCCTAAAATATTAATTTTATCATAAATAATCTTTGAAGTGCCCTACTGGCTCAATCAAAATGCTTAGTCTATTGGAAAATGGCACAAAATAGGCCTAGTCAACCCTGTTGACTAAATGGTAAAGTTTTTCTCATCAAAATCACATTTTTGGTGATGAAAAATTATTTTTCAGGTGTAATTTATTGTTATTTCAGGTTTCATAGATTATTTTTAAAGTTTTATGGTGTCCAAGTGCACAAATTATCCTTTTAGGTTCAATTAGTCTAATTGGCTTAGTTATTCAAAAGGTTAAGTTGGAGTTTGGCATTAAATTGATCATTAAGGAGTTCATTTTGGAGTTCCATGCCACTTTAATACTATTTGGAGAAGATAATTATGAATATTTAATCCTTTAAGGTCCTTTTCATGCAAAATAAGGTTATTTGGAGATTGATTGGTCTTACACTTTGGTTGCCTAGTTTCAAGTCATACTTATCTCCTAGTCATCTCATGCATTCAATGATCCAAATCAGATTTAAGTTAAAGTGAATTTATATTAATTTAAATATATGCATCCTATCATTTCATGAAATGAAAGTTTGACTTCTCAAATGGGCCCACCATCCCTTCTATGCCAAGTTTGAAACAAAGCATGCAAATTTTGTGGAGTAAAGGATTTTAAGGATTATTTTAAACATTGTAAAAAGGAGTTGGCTTTGAGTTAGTCAACCAAGACTAACCCTTCCCATTTTTAATGCCACAATGTTTATAACTAAGTTTTGAAACATATATATTGGCTTTTGGGAAGTCAAATTAGGAGGATAGATCCTATTGCATAATAAGAAATTGTAATCTGGACCATACATCAATAAAGAAGATTTTGTTTTGCGTGTGAGTTTTTGATATAAAATAGAGTGTACTTAATTGTGTATCAACATATAAGTGATATTATATCTCCTTTTTGTAGGTCCCTTCCTCACCTATTTCTTTCTATCTCACCTTTTGGAGGTCATTTGAAAAAGTAAGAGAAATTTTGTAATCCAAAATCCTTTCAACCCTTCATCTGAAATATTTACAATTAAGGCAAAAATAGGAAATTTTTTGGTTTATATGTGAGTATTAATTTCACTAGCTTCTATAGAATATAAAAAATCTAGGTGCATCACCCATTTAATCAAGATTTACTTTTAGTTTCCCCTTCCCCTTTTCATCTGAGAAATCTTAGTAGTCAAACTTAATAGATAAATCTTAAGGGAACTAGCTCTCTCTAGATGTTCTTATCATCATAGAGTCACCCACACTATAATAAGTTCCCATTTTTTTAGCTAGAGATAAGGTGTGCTTTCACATAAATAAGTACGGTGCACTCCAAAGTGATAATAGTTTGTAGCATGTCCAGTGGGACCTCATTCAAAAGATCAATGCAACTTTTAGACACTCAAATTGGGTTATGAACATTAGGTATCATTTCATTATTGATTAATTTCATCATTTGGTTTACTAATGGTATCCAATGGCTTATTTTATTATGGATCCAATGATCCTCATTATAATCAGTATGACCAGCCACACTATGATCCTCACCAGGAGTTTAAGGATCTATATCAAACATATATGCTAGAGTACTACCCAAATCCTCCATATGAATAGTCAATCCATCTTAATATTACCCCTTACTAGTCTTTTCATTAACATTTTGCATCTATCCAATCCATACCAAAACTTAAACATACTTTAGTGAGCCTTAAAAATTCATACACTAGAGTTGTATTCATAAAGATATTATGGCCAAGATACCCCTACTCACTAGATCCATTATGTGATAGGGTCATTGAAGAAAATAAAAGAGAAATGGACACCTATTGAGAGGGAAAATTGGGGTAATCTCACTGGTGAGATGATGGATGTAATTGGTTACATTCAAAATGTTAAGGACAAGCTAGAAGGCCTTAAAGAATAATAAGTTCAACCATAGCCTTCTTAAATGCCATCCATTCTTCCTCGAAAGATCATTCCAAGAGCCCCTTTGAGTTTGCCAAATTCTTTATGTGTTTTCATACCTTCCCTTCTTGGATATCTATCTAAGCAAATTGTTAAAGAAAGAAAGAGGTTGCTATGGGATATCTTGTTGTTGAAATAATTTACCACTTTAAAGAGAAGATATTCCAATAGAATATTGATAATCGGATCAGAGAGTTGGAGCTGAAGACAAGGAAAGAGGAGGAGAACTATAATCAAAAGGTCAAAAAGGAGCCTTTATCTTTCCCATCTTGGAACTAAATCATGGAGTCAAGCAAGAAAGAGTAACAAACAAGCATCATTAAAGATGTTGAATTAAAGCAAGAGATCATTCAACTTCATCCCTTCCTCCTTAGAATCTTAAATCCATTCCTTCATGGAAATCCATTAAAAAAAAAGTACAGAGAGATGAGGTGAAGGTGATCCAAGAATAACAACCTCATGAGCAAAATTAGGTATCTATGGTAACTTTTGTAGATCTTTCTCATCTTATTAAATACTTTCAAGGATCTACCATGCCACTTTTGGTAAAATAACCTCTTCTTTGTGAGGCAAGTGAAGAGGATGTAGTGAAAGTGATATAAAAATAAGGTGACTTGAGTAATTAAGAAGAATAAATCATAGTTGAGACACCACTTAGTAAGAATAAGCATGATTCTATATTTCATGATGCCAAAGAAGAGGAGTTGTAAGAGGTTTTTCAAGAGCTTGTAGTAGCTGATATATATCAAGTAAAAATAAGTATTTCTTTAAAAGCCAACCATGAAGACAACTCACATAGAGCCATTGGTGAGATGGAACATATTCCTAATAAAGATGAGACAAGTGTAGCAGATCAATAAATTTAATTTGACTTCTTCTAAAAGGTATAAATATGTGATCAACATGTTTTAAATGGTAAGACTACTAATGAATTTCATGTCTTTTCCATTGATCATGATGAAGAATCCTTTTGGGATGACTCAGAGTGTTTTTGTACAAAATTTGATGGTTCATCTCCACCCCATGTGGAGATTGATGAATGTCTTATATAGAGTACTATTGTAGATATTCATCATGAAGAAATTAAAGTCATATTATAGCCATGTTTGTATGCTTATCAAGGATCTAAAGACTTTAACAAAGTACCACTTCAAATAGAGTCAAATGAAGACATCAATCGAGGTTTACTAGCACCAATATAATTATTCAATAAAAATGTATCAAATCATGAACATCCTATGAATGAGGTAGAGATAACATTCTTGATGCAAAAAAGAAGAATATGGGAGGAGGATTAATGGACAGTAGATCCATATACCTAAGAATGGAAGTTGGAGGCCTACCTACATCACCTAGAACACATGAACATATAAGTGCTCCTATTTACAGAAGAGAGCTATCAAAAGGAAGCAAATACATTTCAAAGTTACATGGTGCATCAAATATCTTTCTTTTTGATATAGGAGGACCATCAACGTAGAGGTTAGTTTGTTTTTTTCTCTAAGTGCATATCCACACATGCTTTTAGTAGTTATTTTTCCTTTTTTAGTAGTTGTTGTTTTCCTTTCCTCTAAGTGCATACATGCACATGTTTGTTGTCATTGAGTTAGTTTCTCTTATTGTGTATTGGTCTACAAGATTTTCTAGTTTCAATGTTTGTCTTAGCTTATCCTTACAATATTTTTGAGTTATTTTGACCTAAAGGTTGGTCAACCGTAAAAGTCACCAAAATTGTTAGTAATTTGGCATGTAAAGGCCAAATTACTACCCATATTATTTAAATTTTATCCCAAAAATGGTTAATTTCCCAATGTAGTTGGTCAAATTAGTCAATTATGGTCTAATTGTCCAAATTTGGGTCAAAAAATGCTAATGGGGTTAAAAATAATAAAACATGATTTCAAAATTTATCAAATTATCTCAAAATAGCTTTTCTTTCATGTTTGAAAGGGTAAAAATAGCCTAAGTTCAAAGTTTCAAATTATAAAGGGTCATTTGATATGTTAAATAGCCAAAAAAGCTCCCAATTGGACTCCCACGTGCCAAATTTGCTAAGTAGAAAGTTAAAAATATGAAAAATTGCATGGATGGCATGAAATAATTCTTGAAACTTCCATTCCAAGTGGTGGAAGTGAAAATATTTCTTTAATAGGCCAAAAAGAGCTTCATTTTTCACATTTTAGAAGTAATAATATGGAATCCATAAGGTTTCATACAATCCAAGGTAAGGGATATTGGAAATATTGTCATTGATGTCAAAGGTCTAGTATTATTGGTGATAAAGGCCCCATTGCATTTAATGTTGTTTATAATAAATATATCTTGGCTAATATGAGTTAATATTTATTTAATATTAATGAATATATTTTTGGTTGCATATGAGACAAAAGAAGGGCCCATGGAGAAGTTGAAGAGCCATAGGGTAAAGACAAAAGATGGATGGGATGGATTTTCCCATGAAGAGTCATCTTGGGGAAAACCAAGACTCACCAAGTGAAGACAAAAGAGTAAAGGTGCGATTTCTCATGAAGGGACACTTTGAGGAATATGAAAAGTCACCAAAGATAAGGACAAAAGTGGGAAGGACGTTTTTGGTCATGAAGGGTCACCACATGACTTTTCAAAGGCTTGAATATGAAGGGTCATCCAAGATTGGTGCCATTTTCCATGAGGATTGAAGGGTCACAAAGGGAGAAGGCCAAATGTCATTTGGAAAGCTATAAATAAAGGCTTGAGAAGTCATTTGTATATATAGTTGAGAGAGGTTGATTTGATATTGTAATATCTAGCTTAGAAGAGCAATTGTGAGAGATGAATAGTATTTGTTATATTTATCTTAGAAGAGCAAAGGTGAGAGAGAGGAAAGAGATGTTGTATTAAACTATCATTTGTTGAGATAACAACATTGAGAGATAGGTGTGTGGTATACACAAAGGGGTTGGTGCTCCTGTGGGTTGGTGCTCATGAATAGTTGATAGGTTGGTGCTCAGCAAAGGGGTTTGAAGCCCTTATGAGTTGGTGCTCACAAATTGTAACTGGGTTGGTACTAAAACAAAGGGGTATGGTGCTCCTGTGGGTTGTTTCTCACAAATATACTTGAGATTATTATTCATGGTTTTTCCCACATTGGGTTCCATGTTATATCTAGTGTCTCTCTCTATCTTGTGTGATGTTTATTGTTTGAGTTTTATTGCATATCTTGAATGTTTTATTAAGTGGAATTTGATAAAGGGAAAGTTTAATAAGATATATAATATACTAATTCACCCCCCTCTCAGTATATTCTGTGCTTAACAATTGGTATCAGAGCAGGTTCATTTTTGAAAAGTTTTACAGCTTGAAGGTAGATCGGGAAAGCACGATGGGTGGGTCACATGAATTATTTTCTACAAATAAGGCACCTTTGTTTGATGGAACAAATTATGCTTTTTTGGAGCATGAGAATGAAGGTTTATTTGATGGCCCTTGGATTTGACATATGGAAAGCATTGGTGGAGGAATATGAAGAGCCATAGACATCTACAATTACTCCAGTAGAAAAGAAGGCAAGTAAATGTAATTCTAAAGATTTTAATGCTATTTTATGTGGTTTATGTGAATATAAATTTGTTAAAGTTATGCAATGTAAATCTGCTCATGAAACTTGGGTAAAACTTGAGAATATTTACAAAGGTGATGGAAAGGTTCAGCAAGCCAAGCTGCAAACTTTTAGAAGGTAGTTTGAAAGTTTGGAGATGGAAGAAGAAGAAGATATATCAAGTTATCTTTTATGAGTTGATCAAATCATAAATGAGATTCATGGTTTTGGAGAAATGTTGGATGAGTCAACGATGGTGAAAAAGGTTTTGAGATCTCTACCAATGAGATATGATGTAAAGGTTTCGGCAATTGAGGATTTGAAGAATTTAGCCAAGCTAAAGATGGATGAGCTTCATGGTATTCTCACGACATATGAGATGTAGATAGAACAAGATAAACCCTCAAAGAGAGAAGTGGCTTTCAAGACATCAAAGAAAGAGAAAGCTAAGATTCAAGAATCAAGTGATAGTTCCAATGATGATGAAGATGACAATGGAGCACTTTTCATTTGCAAATCGAAAAGAGGAACAAGTAAATATCGAGGAAAATTACCTTTTAAATGTTTTAATTGTGGAAAGATTGGACATTTTTTAGCTAGATGCCCATATAAGGTTAATGATGATGAAGAAGAAAAGCCTACATACAAGAAGAATTTCAAAGGCAAATCTAAGAAGGGTTTTGAGAAGAAGAGCCTGTATTCTAAGGATCCTAGTTTAGGTGAAGATAGTGGAGTCAGTGATTCAGAAGAAGAAGAGATTATATTCATGGCCATACATGAAGGTGATCAAGAAGAAGAAGAGGAGGAAGTTTAAGTGAATATGGAAGGAGAGCTCATTTGTGCCTTAGAAGAGTTAAAAGCTGTTCAGAAGAAGAATCGAAGATTAAAGCGCCAGATTGAGAAAAATGAATAAGAGTCAAAGGAAATGATTGAATATCTACAAGCACACTTTGAAGAAGCCAAGAAGAATGAAGAAGACCTCACAACATAGTAGGAAATAGCAAGAAAATAATGTCAAAGGTATGTTATTGAAATTTCCTCTTTAAAAGAATATATTAAGAAAGCAGTCAGTGATAAAGTAGTCAGTGATTCAAAATTTGAAGATAACACTAACATGCTGAATAAGATATTGGAAAGTCAAAAAGCATATTTAGATAAGACAGGGATCAATTTTGAAAATAAAAAGGGCTATGTTGAAGCTCTTACACAAGAGGAAACAAAAAGGGGAGAATTGAAGAATACAGAGGACATTCCAAATAGAGAAGGCTAGAAGGAACAAAGCTACAAAAGGCAATCAAGTCAGAGATATACAGACAGGTCTTATTTTTATGGCTATTGTTTTTATTGTAATGGATATGGTCATGAGAAATTAGAATGTAGAAAAATAGCTAATAATTTTAGAAATAAGGAGAAGGAAAGTCAAGTAGAGTCAAGTAGAAGCCACAACTCTTTTGCTCCTCTATCAAGCTTTGATGAAGAGACAATAGTATGCTACAAGTGCAACAACTTCAGACACATAACTTAGTATTGTAGAAGTGTGTTTGAGTCAGTCAAAAAGGATCAGAGTTTCAAATCACCATTCATCAAGAAGAAGGTTCAGACATGTTCATGGTAGAAGAAATGACATGAAGATTCTATGATGGTTCAGACAGCCCTGCATGTAAAAGCTAAAGATCAGCAATGGTTAATTAATAGTAGATGTTCGAGGCACATGATAGGAGATAAAAGTAAATTCATATCTCTAAAGAATATCAATGGTGGTATAGTGAGATTCAGAGATAAAACCACTACCAAGATAGCTGGAAAAAGTACTTTGAGTTTGGATAATGGTAGAACTAAGACTAAAAATGTTTTGTATGTAAAAGGTCTTAAGCATAATCTGTTGAGTGTTAGTCAAATATGTGATCAAGGATATACATTAAAGTTTCATAAAGAATGTTGTGAGATTAGAAGAAAAGATTCAAATGAGTTGATTGCAGATGCTCAAAGGATAGGGAACAATGTGTATGTATTGTCAGATATCTTCTCAAAGGCACGATCAAAGGATACATTCAAAGATCGGCAAGAGGAGTTGGGAGTAATTTCTATTACCTCCTACCATTGATGTTCAACATCAATTGAGGGGGATCTAAGTGTTAGCTCCAGGTAGGCCCTTTGCCATTGATGTCAAAGGGGGAGAATAATAGGTATAGGTGTAGAAAATAGGTATAGGTTGCTACATTAAGGGGGAGTTATTGTATGTTTTCAGATGATAGTATGTGTAGGTGATAGGATGTGGCAGTTTTAGGATTGAGGTTGCCATCAATGACAAAGGGGGAGATTGTTGTAAATATTGTCATTGATGTCAAAGGTCTAGTATTATTGGTGATAAAGGCCCCATTATATTTAATTTTGTTTGTAATAAATATATCTTGGCTAATATGAGTTAATATTTATTTAATATTAATGAATATATTTTTGGTTACATATGAGACAAAAGAAGGGCCCATGGAGAAGTCGAAGAGCCACAGGGTAAAGACAAAAGAAGGATGGGATGCATTTTTCCATGAAGAGCCATCTTGGGGAATACCAAGAGTCACCAAGTGAAGACAAAAGAGTAAGGGCACAATTTCTCATGAATGAACACTTTGAGGAATACAAAAAGTCACCAAAGATAAGGACAAAAGTGGGAAGGATGTTTTTGGTCATGAAGGGTCACCACATGACTTTTCAAAGGCTTGAATATGAAGGGTCATCCAAGATTGGCACCCTTTTCCATGAGGATTGAAGGGTCACAAAGGGGGAAGGCCAAAGGTCATTTGGAAAGCTATAAATAAAGGCTTAAGAAGCCATTTGTATATATGGTTGAGAGAGGTTGATTTGATATTGTAATATCTAGCTTAGAAGAGCAATTGTGAGAGATAAATAGTATTTGTTATATCTACCTTAGAAGAGAAAAGGTGAGAGAGAGGAAAGAGATGTTGTATTGAACTATCATTTGTTGAGATAACAACATTGAGAGATAGGTGTGTGTGTGGTATACACAAAGGGGTTGGTGCTCCTGTGGGTTGGTGCTCACGAATTGTTGCTGGGTTGGTGCTTAGCAAAGGGGTTGGTGCTCTTATGGGTTGGTGCTCATGAATAGTTGTTGGGTTGGTGCTTAGCAAAGGGGTTTGAATCTCCTGTGGGTTGGTGTTCACGAATTATAGCTAGGTTGGTACTCGACAAAGGGGTATGGTGCTCATGTGGGTTGTTTCTCATGAATATACTTGAGATTGTTCTCTGTGGGTTTTCCCACATTGGGTTTCCACATTATATCCAGTGTCTCTCTCTATCTTGTGTGATGTTTATTGTTTGAGTTTTATTGCATATCTTGAATGTTTGATTAAGTGGAATTTGATAAAGGGAAAGTTTTATAAGATATATAACATACTGATTCACGCCCCGTCTTAGTATATTCTGTGCTTAATAGGGGAGATAATTTATAGGGAATATTTAATCTTGAAAAACAATTTCATGAAAATTCATGGCCATACAAACCCTAAACTAGCTTCATTTTGCTTTCTTGCTTCTTGGCATAGGGGGACATGCCTGTAGGTCTTTTGCTAGTATGGTCTAATAGTGGAGGGTAAAATTTTAAAATTTGAGGTGAAGAAACTAGAATCATAGGTATTATAATGGTATAATTTGTTTCTCAAATGGATTTTACATGATCATGAACCATATAGTTGAAGTTAGGGCAAATTTTGCTACCTAACATCTAGAAAGGTAGTTGGTTTTCTTCAATTTATCTTCACCTAGATAGAGTTTCAGAGAATTTCAACTTATTCCATAATTTTGAGGACTTTTTCTATCTATCCATGGAATCCTTCATATATTATTCATCCATTTTAAGGTCAAATAAAGGTCACAAACTCAACCATTCCAAATCTATAGTTGACAAGCTTACAAAGAGAATTTGTACAGTCTAAAGAAGAGTAATTATCTTCAAATTTTCAAGAATTTGTGTTTTCCAAGGTTTAGATCAAGTTTCCATGACTTCCATAAATAAATATAAGATACTTTCCAAGTTTCATGGCTAAGAAATCATATCTCCATGTTTTTAGGGTGTCTCAATGGGCTAATTTTGCATATTTTAAGGAATCTTTGCAAATTTTAATGTTTTTTTTGGAGAAAGCCATGTTTTAGTTTCATCCTCTTGTTCTCCTCTTATGGCATGAAGTTTGATATGGTGTGATTGTCATGAGTCCTTGTTTGCATTCAACCACCTAGTTTTATCTTCTCATACTCCTCTATGATCTTTTTCACTACCATACTAGTCTCTTCATACTACTACCATACTCAGTCTCTTCACTATGTTTTTATTCCTTTTCTTCCACCCTCCATCCTATTCACACAATCTTTCCATTTCACTTACACCTCAAACCCCATGTATATTCCATGAAGCTTATAAAGAGGGAAAAGGTTGATAAAATCACTATAAAGCATGATCATGAGGCTTATAGCTAATCAAACCATCAAAATATAGTCATAAATGATGACCTACAATAGAGATATGTAGTCAAGGTATGAGTCTCAAGGCCATCTTTGCTCAAGAATGGAAACCTTTTAATTTTAAGGTTTTAAAGATAAAACAACTTATGCAGAGGGTAAATAAGTTTATCAAAGAATGATAAAGGATTTTAAGGACCAATGAAGTATCAAAATCAGTCCGTACACTGAAAATATCATCATCTATAACCACATAAGGTTTAAGGCATCTTCAAGCTAGTTATACATGGATACAGTCAATGGTTCATTTTAAGAAGTTTCTTGATTGTTTGGGGTATTTAAGGTGAGATATGTAATTATATATGATCAAATCATGCTATTATATGTGTTTCAAATCTAACATATAGTCTACCTATAACAATATATAGTCTACTCGTAGTAACATACAGTCTGCCTATAGCAACATACAATCTCTACCTGTCACAATACATAGTCAAGTACCTTTCAAGATATTTGAAGTTCCATTCAAGGAGAATTAAATTAAAGTTAAAAATAGACATATTAAATTATTTTCAAGTAATATAAAACACTTTTTATCATCTCATGAAGTGAAATTTTAGAGCCCATTCTATGGAATATGCTAGTATAGAGGCCTAAATGCCCTGTTTAGAGCTCAAAGCATGCTAGAAAGAGGCGTAAACGATGGTTTCAAACATATTAATTAGGATATTGAGATAAATGAATATTTTTTTTAATACTAAAGACACCTAAACACCATTAATTTTTCCTTCAAAACATCAAAACTTAATCAAAATATAGACAGTCCATGCACAAAAATCAAAATTTAGAGAAAATTGAAGATTTTAGGAGTTATAGGTGGAGTCAGGACTTGAAACTTTGTAAAAAAGGTATTAATGAGTTGGAGAACAATATGAAAAAAATTTATATCCATTTTATCAATATATATATTCAATTTTTTGTCTTAGACCTTAGCCTATTCATTTGAGGTCACCATTGAAGCATCCTTTTTGCTAGAGTGCTATGAAAGCTTATTGTGCCAAGTAAAAGATTTATAAGAACTGGATGATGTTTTTTAATCATAATAAAACCTAAAAGAGTGTAAAATCCCTAAATTTTATGACAATATTGCCCATACAGGTTTATGCAAGCAAATAGCCATATAGGCCAAAAAGAGGTTTTTTAACTTTTCAAGAAAATTATGCTTTTAGAGTGTTTTGATAGAATTTAATAGGTCCCGTAATTATTTTTGAATATTTTAAGTGATTATTTTTAACATGGTGAAATTTTCACTTTTTACAGTTCTAAACACCCTTCTTAGCCTCCTATACAAATGCTCGTATCTTTCACCACATGTGGAGTTTATTTGAATGATTTTAATATGTTTTTAGGACCCAAATTTATTTATAGTTAATAAAAAATTAAGACCATTTATTGACTTTAATTTATTAACAATCACTAAAAGTGTAGGCAGCTCAGAATGTAGTCAAAACCCATAAGTAGATTTCTTCATGTGGTAACTATTTATATCTTTAACATGGGATCCAAATATTTTTAGGGATGTAATAGGGGTTAATATTAAATAAATAAATTTAATTGGTTTAATATTTGGAGTTTTTTACCTCATGAATCATCCATTTGAAGATTCAACTTCGTAACCTTGCTATGCACATTAAAAACCATTTTTCAGAAAAATGGATTTTATTGCAATAAAATCACCATGGATCAACCTAAAAAATTTTAAAACTTCAAATAAACTTAGAGAGGATTCCATAAATTTAAATTTAATATATGGATTTGTACATATGAGGGTAGAAATCATGTTTTTTTTAGAAAAAAAATGTAGAATGAAATTAGGGCAGTTCAAAGGAATCTAATCATTTAAGATCAAAGTATAGAAATTTTTATTCATCTTCAAATATTTATTTTATTTGAAATCATCTTGGAAGTGCCCTACTAGCATAATCAAAATGGCCAGTCTACTGGTAAATGGCACCAAATAGGCCTAGTCAACCCTATTGACTAAATGGTAAAGTTTTTCTCATCAAAATCACATTTTTGGTAATGAAACATTGTTTTCATGTTTAATTTGTTGTTGTTTCAGGTTTCATCTCTTATTTTTCAATATTCATGGTGTCCAAGTGCACAAATTAGCCTTTTAGGCTTAATTAGTCTAATTGGCCTAATTATTCAAAAGGTCAAGTTGGAGTTTGGTATTGAATTGATCATCAAGGAGTTCATTTTGGAGTTCCACACCACTTTACTACTATTTGTAGAATATAATTATTAATATTTAATCCTTTAAGTTCATTTTCATGCAAAAAAGGCCATTTGGAGATTGATTGGTCTTACACTTTGGTTGACTAGTTCCAAGTCATACTTATCTCCTAGTCATCTCATACATTTAATGATCCAACTCTGATTCAAGTTTAAGTCAAGTTATATTACTTTAAATATATGTGGCATATCATTCCATGGAAGGAAAGTTTGACTTCTCAAATGGGCCCACCATCCCTTCTATTCTAAGTTTGAATTAAAGCATGCAAATTTTGTGGAGTAAATAATTTTAAGGATTATTTTAAACATTGTAAAAAGGAGTTGGTCTTGAGTTAGTCAAACAAGACTAAAAATTCCCATTTTTTAATGCCACATTATCTATAATTAAGTTTTGAAACATATATATTAGCTTTTGGGAAGTCAAATTAGGTGGATACTTCATGTAGCAGAAGAAGAAATTGTAATCTAGACCATACATTAATAAAGAATATTTTGTTTTACATATGAGTTTTTTATAGAAAATAGAGTGTACTTGATTGTGTATCAGCATATAAGTGAGACTATATATCCTTTTTTTAGGTCCCTTCCTCACATATTTCTTTCTATCTCACCTTCTACATGTCATTTGAAGAGGTAAAATAAATTTTATAATCCTAAATCCTTTCAATCCTTCATCTAAAATATTTATGCTTAAGGAAAAAATAGGAAATTTATTGGTTTATATGTGTGTATTAATTTCAATGTCTTCTAAATAATATAAAAAATTTAGGTGCATCATTCCTTTAATCAAGATTTCCTTTCAATTTCTTCTTCCCCTTTTCATATGATAAATCATAGTAGTTAGAATTAATATATACATCTTAAGGGAACAAGCCCTCTCTATAGGTTCTTCTCATCATAGAGTCACCCACACTCTAAGAAGTTCCCATTGTTTTATCTAGAGAGAAGGTGTGCTTGCACATCTTTATGCATGGTGCACTCTAGAGTGATAACACTACCCTAGTCCACATTGTCAATGTGCTAAATCAAATAGTCATATCTCACATGGAAAGATTATTCAAGACCAATGATCTTAATGAGATTTTGGGAAACCTATTAATTCACCATCCATGGAGGAAATAGTTGTATTTACGAGCCAAAATATATCAACAATCACTAAGACAATAACCTGCATAGAATGCTTAGCAATAACTTTGAAGGTTTCCATCTTTCACTCAGTACTCACTCTACAAGTTGCATGGGACCAAGAACAATTTAGGAGTTTTTAAGGGGTTTATAGGATAAACATCCATGAAAAAATGTTTTTGGTTTTAGGCCTATAATTTATTAACCATCATTAAGATGGTAGGCACTAAAACCCTGCATAGAGACCTGATGGAGGAAAACTTGGGAAATTTTTATTCAAATTCCTTGAAATGGTTCTAAAGACACCTATAATTCATGATGAACTTTGAGTAGGTCTCGTTCATGGTAATAGTTTGTATGGATAATTGTATAGATGTGTTAAAAATATTATTTTTGTATGTTTTAGTTATGAATATAGGGTATGGAGCTTGATAAAAGGTTAAATATAATTTGGGAAGGTAGTATGAGTGGTATTACACCCTATTAGATTAAAAAATTCTCATAATTTTTCCTAGAAATGCACTTGTAGGTCTACACCAAACAAATAATCTAGATGTGCTAGTAAAGGGTGACCTAGTCACCTAGATGAGGGAAAGTTGTAGGTTTTCACTATTGTAAAATTTTAATTAATGGTTTGGTATGATTATATATACATTAAAAATTATCACTTACCTATTATTACAGTTATATTTATGTCCCATGGCCAACCAAGAAACAAACACTAAGTTACTAGGCCTAGTTACCTAGTAGGCATATATGGTCAACAAGGAAGGATGACTATTGGTATAGATGGTTGAAAAAGGAGTTGATCTAGTTAATAAACAACCATGTAACTACCTCTTAAAGGTAATATGTCACACCTCTCATCCCCATAATGGAGTATAGGATAGTTTTCTAAGTCTAGTCATTATGCACAAGGGGAAAGAGGATACTTAATGATCTTTGAAGGATATTTAAACCATGATGTCACCTTTGTAATTGATAAGAGATGAAGTGATTGACAAAATTAGCATGGCCATGATTTTAATGGGTTAATCAAGACTGAATTATCCTCCACCACTCCATCTTTATGCCATACTCATTGAAGACTACCAACCATGAAGGTAATGCATGGAGGAAGCATGGAGCCATTATTGATGCTTGTAACTAATGATTGAGTGGATTGTGATCATTCATACCTCTTTATGCCTTCTCAATGCTAAAATATATTCTCTTTCTCACTAATGTTCTATAAATTAAGGCTTTAAATCCATTATAATCATCCCTCTACTAGGTATGAAAAGATTCTACCCAAATTTGTAATTTGTAACCTCTTGAACTAAATGAAGGAATGTTTTAGTTTCTCCAATAATAATTTAGTGTGTTTATTCTTGTTTCATTTGCATAAGTGCTAGGTTTTTTCTCCCTTTATAGGTCCTTTCTTCACCTATATTCTAATAGGTTATTATAAGTAGGTCACATAGTGTGTGAAGGTGTTTGCAGTTGATTTTGCAGTGGAGTTTGAATGGTAAGTGTATTAAATCAGATCTTCTCTTCATGACTCTCATGTTTTGATCACCTAAAAAAACTTCTATGTGAAACACTATTGTATATAAGCTTTGGAGAGAGTGGTTCACAACATGTATTATTCATTAGTGTTGTTTAAGGTTAAGATAGAGTAGATACATCATATTGGTGCATCACCTCTAGTAGTATAGGTTTCAATTTCATGCATTTATCTATCTCTTTTCATCACCAAGTAAGTAATCTTAGGAATTGAGCTCAATTGATGTATTGGGGGACATAGACCCATAAACTATAGGTTTATCCCATCCATAAGTCACCTATATCCCTTGGGCTAATCCCATGTTACCCAAAACTTGGACAGGTTTAAATAATCTTCTCATACGGGTGCAATTTGGTGAGTTAATAGTTATAGCATGCCTAGTGGAACCAAGATTAAAATAATTGGAGTATCTACTTGAAGCACTTGGTGATCTTATATATCTTCAAGAACTCTAGTGGGATATTTATAGTCAAAGTGCATGCTAAGAGGTGTCATAAGGTCTTCCTCTGAGGGTAAGAAACCCAATTATTGATAATTGACTTTGCTCTTCAATTATTTCATATTTTTTGATGGCTAGATATGAAGAAAATTGATACATTATACCACCTTATCATCTCTACAGTAAACCCTATCAATCATATCATGACCCATACTAGCCCTATGTTCTTTATCACCAATAACATGTTTATGCTTACCAATCTAATTTTGAATCCCCTCAACCTAGTCATATGTCCTATATGTCACTTCCCACTCTAATTTCTCCTCTTTGGAAACCTACCTATCCTCCTAATTAGTCTTGAAAAGATCATGACCCTCCTAGTTTACATATCCATGTCCCAAATTAATCCATCTCTAACCTTAATTAAACTTTTTTGAGTTATGAGAGGTACGTGGTTGGGATTTATACATAGAATGGGTATGGTCAAGAGGTTCTTAGTTATCTCATTAAGAATTTGAGATATTTAATGAAATAAATAAAGAGAGAATGGGAATATATTATGAAGGATAATCAATCAAGACCAACTAGTGATATATTAGATATAGGTGGTCTGATTTCAAGCATAGAAGATAATCTAGTGGTTCATGAGGGATAGAAAGTCCAATATTACCAGACTCACGTGCCATATCCTACTCCATATTAGTGATATATTGAGTAATCCAACCTTACTCAAAGGACCGAAGAAAGTGAGTTCTAAAACTTCTCAAGCCCCTCATAAGTTCCTACTTGGAGTTCCATTCAAGAGAATATATAGAAGGAAAATGAGGTGTTGGTTTTCAAAAGTGAGAAAATTAATGAGAAGAATGAAGAATATATAATGATACTAAATTTTACCTCTCTTCTATAATTATTTTAAGGATCTTCCATTCCAATTTTTAAAAAGGAGCCTATTCTTGGGGAGGCAAGTGAAGAAGGTCAAGCTATGATGGTAGTTGATGAAATTAATTTAAGTGAACTTGATAAAGATATTTCCATTGGGTCACCTCTTGGTGAGGAGAAGCATAAATAAATATTGAATAATGTAAGATATGGTGAACTTCAATAAGATCAAGGTAAGTAAGATGATCCCTAATAATAATTCATACCCATTGGCTAAGGAGAAAATGACTTTGAATATTTTTTGATGACATGGAAACTAATATCTTTCATTATAGTTGAAAAGAGTATGAAAATCTAGTATTTATCCAAATTGAAGAATTTTTTATAACAAAGGAGCATCCCTCAAGATGTTTCAAGTGGCCAAGAAATATGTAAACTAACATGTGAAGATCTTATTGAAGGTAACCTTGATGTCATACAGATTGATTATGTTATTTTGATAGATGAAGGAGTCTTCAATGATCAATCAGGGGAGGAATAAAATGTATTAGAGTTACATGAGCATGGTCTATGAGGTATAGTTTGTAACTCCCTCTCAATTTATGTTATGCATACTCCTACATCAGCTCCTATGAAATAAAAAATCCCAATCAAACTATAACCATGTAAGGATAAATCAAATAACTTGTTTGACATCATAAGATCATAATACTTCCTTTTAGATGCATGTCATTACCTAATTCAAGTTGAATAAGGTATTAATACCAAATAAAAATAAGGTGACTTTTCAAACATGCCATTTCAAGAGGTTATCTCATTACAAGGTGACATGTTTGAGGTATTCAAACAAAGTTATCAACCCCTCATTATATCTACATGTGTCTCTTCACTTTTGGGGCATGAATCTAAATTTCAATGGTATTAAGATTTCATGAATCAAGACTCATCTCTATTGGAAGTAAACACTCCAATAATGCCACAAGATCTACCTCAAACTATTCAGCTTGGTCAAGAGTAACATATGAGTGAGGAGGAAATGAAATTATTCATGTAAAGTATCCAAGTTTTAAATGAATATGATTGAGTTTTGGATTTACATAGCCAACATATACACTTGATAATGGAGAAATAGGGTCCAATTATTACTCTAATAGGATATGAACATGCTAACATATCCAAATGTGAGTGGAGGATATCATCCCATGAACAATACTTAATTGGACTCCAATCAACACATGATAATATAAGCTCATGGTGCCATGGTGATCAAATAAGATTCCAATTTTATCCTAAAGGAGAAATATGTTATGTTTAGGTTATTTTTTTCTATTAGGTTGTTGTCTTACTTCCAATAAGTGTTATCAACACAAGTGTTATCAACACAAGTGTGGTGTGTTATTTTCCTAAGTTACTTTATTGTCCTACCTAGTTGCTCTCTTAGGTTCCTAAGTGTTATTTTATTTTAGTGTCCTTATGTGTGTAAGGTTATTACACTCCTTGAGTGTATTATAAGGTGATACGTCTAATTGACAGTTGATGAAGAGTTGTCATCTAAGTCATATTATCATGTATGAGTCTTGTTCCTATCATGATGAGATAATAAGTTTTCTTGACTAGTAGGTTGGTCAGCCCCTATGAGTCACCAAATATGCTGATAATTTGTCCTCCTAGGTCAAATTTCAACCCATATAATTAAAAAAAACTTCATGAGACCCCTTCAAGCCTATACATAGTGTCTTACATGACTTATGATATCTTCTTTGGTCTTTTTTGTAAGCCTTTTAGCATTATTTAAGGTGTCAATATATGTGTTAAACATTGCTTGATAGATCCTCATGTATGCTAGTGGTAAATGGTAATCTAAAAACATTTATATGTGTGATAATGTCCTATGGTAATTATATATGTATTCTATTTATGGGTTGTTATGAGTTGTTATGGTAATCTCCAATATGGTTAGGATTCCACCAAATGTGATATGGAGATCTATTTTCAGTATGGTAAATCTAGAAGTTACAACTATAGGAATTAATAATCATAAGTATTTGTAATGAATTTAATAGAATGATTGATTATTATTTTTATTTTGACATGTATGTGAGTAATATAGTGGTGAATGTTATTCTCAATGTTTTTTCCATAAAGTATTGATAGAACTAGACATCAATCTATGAGGTTTTCCTTATTGTAATCCCTAGTATTAGATATTTTAAATATGATTTCTAAGTATTTGTGTTATTTATTGGTATAATCATAGAGTTTCCTATTTTTTATTAATGTTTCCTTCATTATATTTCTCTAATGCATAAATATCTCTATATATGTAAGTAGTTCCTATATGTGTTGAACCTTTAAACTAGTATATTTCTCTATGATAAACCTTGTTTATAGACTCAAATCCTTAATTAAATCATTATTAAATATCCCAATGTCACTTTGAATACCCTATACCCATAATTAACATGTTTTGGTGAAACCTAGGAACCTCTGCTAATAATGGTATAGTGAGTGTGGATATGTTGTGATGGTTGCTGACCTAAAGAGAGGTGAAGAGTTGGTTAGACATAAAATTAATAGATTCATAGAGAAATAAGGACAAATAATTGGGTTTAACTCAAGGGAGATTATATAATAACACCTCTATGGTGAAATTTATGAGATAGTTTGGTGTAAATTATTGAGCTTGCTAGCTAATTGGTTGAGTCAAATTGAATATCATTATTTCCAACCATGATAAAGTGATACCATTGTGTGGACTAAGGGGAATATAGAATAGTTACATAATATGGAGATAATTTGGACTCATGTGATCAATCATTGGATAGAAGCTATTATTGATAGATATATCATTGAGTTTTAAGTACAATAATATTTGTCCTTTGATGCAACAAAGGATATGTTTTTGAGAAGAATCAGAGGAAATTTTTTGTAGTGACTTCAAATATTGATCACAATGTTGGTTATATAAAAAGTTATGGCTCCCACTCTTGCTAATATGGAGTATTCACTTCAGGTGTATGGGGGTGTGTGTGAGATAGGGTAGAATGAATCAAAGATGAAAAGATAAAGCTTAAACCTAAGTCCAACATGGAGAATCCAGATGAGAAGGATTGAAAAAATACTCTATAGTTAGAAAGAGAGTTAGGATAACAAAAAGGATGGAATAGACTGAGTACACTTTAGGAAATAACAAATAGAAGGATTAGTAGTAGTAGCATTGATGATTTGGATGAGAGGAGATGACAAGAAGAAGGGTATGGTGAAGAGGAATAGAGTGAGGAACCCAGGATAAATATGCATAGAGTGAGAGGAAAAGACAAGGGTTTAACATGGACAAAAGAAGAAGGTAGTAGTATAGAAGTAGAAAAATGAGTAAAAATCTATAGTTTCCAATAGGGTTATTACAAAAATAACATCAAGGATTATGTTACAATTGTAATGATAGTACATGCTCAAGTTTCTAGAGATACATTTTTGGAGGTAAGGATCATCTCCCAAGGAATTACACATCCCTTGAGTCCATATTTTTTAATAATCATAGTAATTCCCTTATGAATTTATATGAAGATACTTGTCAAGGACCAATTATAGAATAAGTTCATAGAAAAAACTATAAGTTAAAAAGTTTGTATATCATGAAGTTGTACAGAGTTTCTCAGACCAACATAAGAAGAGCATCATAGCATTGCTTGATATGGAGATATATCCTCTAATCCTTACATAGGATGGATTTAATTACACAACTTTAGATCTTAGAAAAAAAGAAGGAAATGATGGAGATATAACTGTAACCACCACATACATAGAATCAAAGGAAACATCACAACTTCCAACAAATCATGAGTCATCTCCAAGTGCAAAGAAGTCTCTAAAACCACAGACATCACTACATATAGTTGATACATAATCAATTATGATATCTATATGAAAACCTAATATGGAAGTTTAATTGGGTACTTTTATATGCCTAGCTCTTTATGATGGGTTTGCAGACCATGAATAATACTTACTTACAACATGAAATGGCCAGCAAAAGAAATCACTAATGATAATATAAAGAAGTTTAAATTGATCAATGTATTGGGTGGATTTGCATTGGACTTCATATTTATAAAAAATATATCCAAAGCATCCCTAGATAATGTTAATAACTAGCTCATCATAGATTTTAAGGTTAAGAATATTTCAAGTCAAATAATATAGGATTTGAAAGAGATATGGCAAGGACCCCAGGAGACCATTAATAACTATGACCACATATTATCCAATGCCATGAGAAGTATAATTTTTTTTTGGAAGTTAAAGATAAATTTTCTTATTCTGTATAAGGTTTATGACCAAGGATCATATTTTTCATGGCCCAAACCTAGTTTGGAGATAAAGTAAATGCTAGAGCCACTACAATTTGGGTAGAGTAGATTTAAGAGTATGGGGATGCAACTACACCATCATCCAAGGTAGAAAGAACCTTGAAAACCATTTTGAATACAATTTCAAAGGTTGAGAGACCCAAGTCATATATCTGGTGCATAGAGTGTGAAAAATATGGGCATAATATAAATGAATTCCCCCTAATTTAAGATGGAGTTCTATGAGATATGCAGGGTGGTAAGGCATGTAAATTTGTAGTTTCATATTTTATAATAGTACATTAAAACTCCACAAAACATATATTTTAAATTATTAAAGTCACCTAGACATGATGACAAGGATTGCTATACACTCCAAGAATTGAAGGAGGATATAACTAATAACATATTCATGGTTTTTATGTAGAAAGCTAGTTATGTCATAAGCTACTCATAAGTAGAGGAGCATCATACTAGGTTAGAATCTTGTAGTGATAAAATAGGTCCCTGAAGCACAACAAAAACCTCAAACACTAGTGGGTCCCCTACCATCTATGTAGAACTAGAATATCACCTCAAAAAACTTTCCACAACTGACTATAAACTACCCATATCAAGCTCCATGAAATCTTATGATTCCTTAAGCACAACAATTAGGATGGAATCTAAACCCACCATAGTCACAAGTGGTCATATTTAATGAATATACCCAACATCAAGGATGAAATGCATCCCAAAATAGTATCAATTTTAGGTAATAATAGCACAAAGGTGGATGAATATTTTATGTGAATAGGGGAAGATGCAAAAGAGGATACTGAGGTGGTATGCAAGGAACCCAAGATAATAATGGGCCTAATAAATCCATTCATTTTTATCTTTGAACATAACTAAACCATGTATAGATAAATTATCCTACAAAATTTTAGAGGAAACCTTATTGTGCATATTGTAGGGTGATAAAGCAACACAATATAAAAGATTATCTTGTCTTATAAATAAAAATGAGGGAGAGACCTATTAGAAATGTTAACATGATCCATGCATAGCTAAGGAAGGATAACACATTACAGGAAATAATTAGACAAAAACATGAATAATAGGGGTTACCTCCATTAAAAATTCCTAAAGACTTGGGTATTAAAAAGGCAAAGATGGACTGATACCCCAAACCTACTACTGAGAAGGGCCTAATGTAGGAAATTGCACATAATTTTAAGATAATCCAAAAATAAGAGGTGAATTAATGGGATGATATCACTCTTGATGCATAAATGTATGGATAGATAGTGCATATACTAAGACAGGATGGGGTTATCACTACACTAACAAATTTGATGAAACTCCTCAATACAGTACACAATAAGGGTATCTCTTAGAAAATAATTAACCTACTCCATAACCTATTGGAATGTGCATATAAAGGTCATTAGTGGATGGATAAGTTGGTTTGCTTTATAAATACCAAGAAACCTTATGACATTGATGCAAGAATGGACATAAAATTAGCTAGGTATGACATACCCAACACTATATTCAACTTTGGAAGCACTATAAATCTGATCCCCAGATCCACTCGGGAAGCCTTAATAAGACCTAAATTAAGATATATTACTATCATCCTCAACCTTAAATACTATGGAAGTGTCAAACCTATTTCTTGCCTAGAGGATGTAGAAATCAAAGTCATATAACTCAACATATGAGGTTATTTAAAGTGATTGATATGAAGATATATGAGACTCACTAGCCTATTCTAATAGGGAAAAAGTGGGACTATGATGGGTACATGATTATTAACATAGTCATGAATCAATTAGAATATCATCAAGATGACAAGATCATTATCATTCCTTTGAACAAGATTGATTCTAGACCTTATATCATTCCAAAATAGCTAGATTCAACTTATACTAGTGCCATTGATAGTTAGATTAAGGTCATATTTGAAGATAGGTAGAAGGCTCTCTGAGAAATTGAGTACACTCTTATATATAATAATATTATTCTGTAGACTCAGATTCTTAGCATAGAATAGTTTTTGGATAAGATGGGGATGAATACCCTAGAGATCCCTTAGAAGGTTCAAGAGGATGTGTGATCAATTATGGTAAGATATCTAACACAATATGATATACATTTTATATATCAAATAGGTTATACTAATCACGACTACATAAAACCCAATCTAGAGGGTATTCTCCCATGGGATAGAGCTTCTTTAATTAGTGAAAACTCAGACACCCATGTACTCGACTAAGTGAAATGAGATTACAAGTTTTGACCATTATGAATGGTCTTTTTGACTAAGCAAAAAATACCCTAGTATTTTTTCATGAAGGATGTTTGTGAATTCATAATGTGATTTCAATAACATATATCATATGAGATATAGAGGGTTAAAACTCTTGACTATGCAATGAAGGGCATTGTTATAAATTGGTGGGCCATCTACAGGGATGCATAGTTAACATGGGGAAAAGTGTGTGGGATTCTCATAGATCAATTCCAATTTCCAAAGATTATTAGAAAAGACTAGCCTCTCTATCATGAGGGTGATAAATAGAATTACATGCATATCAGTGTATTGAGGTATGAATGTTAGAAGGTATCACCCTTAACTTCTAGCCACATAGTTTTATCTATACCCTAGGGGTTTTCCCTAAAAAATGGTACATCTATTATGAGTGATGAAGAGAAACAAATAATTGGACCTATATCCAAGCCAATTTCATTCAAATATTCATTTTTGAAAGTAATAATCCCAAAGTACAAGTCACTTTACACAAGATGAAAACTTTTCTATGCTATAATAGAGATGAAGATTTACCAATTCCATGGGATCCTAGTTTGCATGAAGTTAAAGTGAAAAACCTAACTCACATTATGAAGATTCAAGAAATTATCCTAGGTGAGGCCCAACCATGGATTCAACCCTACCATAGGATACAAGAGGACAATGAGCAATATTTTGGATTAACAATCGGTATTACATGTATATAAGGGATCTATTTAAACCAAAGAGAGAGTAAAATACTTTACCATAACAAATCATAGAATAAATAGAGGAGAAAAAGATGTGACATATATAGTTCCCAGAACATGAAGGAGAATAGATACTCTATGAATTCATTCTTGAATAAGAACATATGATGTACTAGGGAACATTAAAAGAAGAGATATAAAATATTAAAACAAAATATGGGCTCAAAATGGTGCATGTCAGAGACTATTGGACGTAAAAATATATCTTAGAGGTTTTTCAATTAATCCAAGATTATCAATATGTCTTTCCTACAACTTTCCTAGAAGTTAAAGGTGTTGATCCTTCTTTGGAGGAGATACACATAGATTTAAAGGAGTGTGCATGGTGAAGTAAGAAGAGACCATAGAGGCTAAAACCAAACTTGAAGATGAAATTAAAAGTTGAACTTGATTGCATATTGAAATTAGGCATTATCTTCCCAATCAAGAAAGTTGACTGGGTTAGCCCCATGGTAGTACATTCAAATAAGTTTAGGGAGATACCCATTTGTGGAGAATACTTCATCCTCAATTATTATTTTTTTAATGACCCATTTCCCATTATCTTCATGGATGAGTTTTTAGAGGCTAGTACATGGCATGAAGTGTTCTCATTCACATATGGATTCAATGGTTACCATCAAATACCCATCGTAGCAAAGGATAAGACCAAGAATACATTCACACTAGAATAAGGTTCACTTGTTTACAAGGTCATGCCATTTGGACTATAAAATACACCTATAGTGTTCTATAGAGCTGTTTTGAATGCATTCAAGTATTTTATCCATGACTTGGAAGGATACTTGGATGATTGGGTAGCATTTTCTTTATTTAGAGAATATTTATCAAAACTTAGCTTAATACTAAAAAGATGTAGATTACTGTGAATAATTCTAAATTTTAATAATGTCTATTTTTCACACCTTTTGGTGTTTGATTAGGTCATATAGTTGTAGTAAAGGAATCCTAGTAGACCAAGCTAAGATTGTAGTCATTATGAGCATGCCACCCCTAAGACTTTAACATAAGTGTGATATTTTAGAGGACACATTGATTACTACCAAAAATTAATCAATGAGCACCCTTATATATTAGTCCCCTTGGAGAATATTTTATAAAAAGGAGTCCATTTTATATGGATAGAGGACTGTCAGGTCACATTTGTTGATTTGATGCAATGACTAGTGACTACTCCAATCTTAGTTTTTCTATTTTGGATCATACATTTTCATGTGCATATAGATGATTCAAGGCTTGCATTTGGATAATTACTCACACATATAGGAGGAGTATTTGATCATCCAATCCACTTCACAAGTAGAAAATTATGAAACATAGAGTAGAATTATACAACAATTGAGCAAGAAGATTTGGTGATAGTGTTCACACTACAAAATTTTAGGCACTACTTATTAGCCACACTATTCAAATTGTTCATTGATCAACAAAATTTATGAAACCTCATAAAAAATACACTATTTAATGGATGAGTATCATGCTAGCTAATGCTTTTCCAAGAATTTCAATTCTAGATTAACATCAAACTAGGAGAGGAGAGTGTCAGTCTAGACAATCTCATCTAGTTGATTAATGGCAAGGAACTCTAAGATGAGTCACCAAAAGCACACCTATTTAGGGTGACTATAATTATATAGCAACTAAAGGAGATCACATGGTTTATTTAACAGGGGACATTCATAGAACATTATATAGAAAGAGATAAGATATAGATTATCACTATAACTCTTCCATATAGTCTTATTAATGGATTTTTGTATTATTTAGGTAAAGATGAAGTAATACACATAGTGGTACTAGAGCATGAGTGTGGATATATCATGGATGAAGTTCATTTAGGAGTCATAGGATGTGACTTTATAGGAGATGCAAATTTGAGGAAGATTTTACAAAGTGGTATTTTGTGGACCTATCTATTTTAGGATACATAGAGAGTCACATAATAGTGCATTGTATGCCAAAGGATAGGGTAGACACACTAGTGGGATGAGATTAATTTATATCCCATGTTAGCAAAACATACCTTTGAATAGTGGGGATTGACTTTTTAGGGCCAATCAATCCCCCAAGTAAATGCAGTAAGATAAGGTACATAATCATCATGATAGATTGCTTTACCAAATGGGTAGAAGATATGATAACCCCAAGTTATTATGCAAAGGACACAACTAAGTTCATATACAAGAACATAATTAATATTTTTGGTTATCCTTTTAAATATTTTAATGATAATAGAAATCATTTTTTGAATAAGACTATCAATACCCTCATAGATGAGTTCATGATATCACATCATAAAAGTAGCACTTATCATCCATAGGTAAATGGCCAAGCCAAAGATATGAACAAGGTGATTAGTAAAATGATCACTAAAATATGTGATGTGAAGAAAGATGATTGGGAGGATAGAATTCCAAAAGTCTTATGGGCTTATCACATGCATTATAAACATGCAATAGGGTTTACACAATTCTAACTAGTCTATGGGCTTGAAGTTGTGATGCCTATAGAATATTTACTTCCCAGTCTATGGATTGTTAATGTGATGTGAATGGTTAATTATGATTTGACACCTCATAGGTTGATGGAATTGAATCACATGGATGAAGCAAAATGTAGAGTAGTATGGTCCCAAGAGATAAAAAAGCATATCCAAAAGGAATGGTATGATACAAACTTATGAACAAAGGAATTCTAAGTAAACTAACTTGTTCTTTTATATGATATAAGGTTTAGATATTTCCATAGAAAATTTAACATATAGTGGAAGGTTCCTTACATCACTCAAAAATATTTGTATCCTAAAACTATGGTCTTACAATATTTGTAAGGAAATGTCTTACTTGGTTGGGCAAGTGGCTAGAGGTTAAATCTCTACCACCATTAATTCAAAACAATATGGAATAAAGGTGATATATCACACCAAGTAGATCATAGTTAAGATTGTAAATTGTTGTTTCAGGATACTTTGGGTTTTGAATTTTTATTTCAACACATGTGGGTAAATGTAAGTGTGTTTATAGTGTGTGATCATAATAATCCATGCAAAAGTCAAAGGTTCCATTAATGTGGATAAAAATGGAGAAGGTGGCCAAATGAGTATAGTGTACAAACATTAATTATTTTTTAGAAAGACATGGGAATCCCAATCTAGAGTAGATATTGTAGTTTAATGGTCAAGCCATTACATTTAATGATTAGGTAGGGGGAAGATTGACAAATCTCATAAAAAAGTGATGGGTCTATGTCAAAAAGAG
Organism: Torreya grandis; assembly: GCA_037957365.1. Taxonomy (NCBI): domain Eukaryota; kingdom Viridiplantae; phylum Streptophyta; class Pinopsida; order Cupressales; family Taxaceae; genus Torreya; species Torreya grandis. The sequence continues at coordinate 990,977 of JARHVA010001968.1, read as the reverse complement.
AATAAGTAATGTATATATAAAGCCTCATTAATGTGATAGGTCAAAAATAATCAAACACTACCATAATAGAAGATCATGTAAACAAAATGAATGCCACATTAGTAGAAAGGATTGAATCCATTCAAAGCTCATGTGTGAAGGATGGAATGACAACACAACTCATCAAGATAGTAAAACATCAAAGGTGGTGTGAGATGTTATAAATTAGGTACTTAGGTGACTCAATTATTATCCATTACTAAGTGTAGTGAAGTTATATAAAATTTATAGGTGGTTCCTAATCTATAATTTTCATCTTCTATGAACTTGTTTCAGAGAGAGACACATAGTGGCTGGGTTTGATCATTCCTAACTCATCAAAGTATTTATAGAAGAATAGAAATAAGATATGGGTATCAGAATTACATTACACAAAATGTGCTTCATATACCTAGATGGTTATGATTTTTATCATAATGTGGAACTATGCATAATTATCCAAGACATAGTTAAATGAGCACAATGAATCATGTTAATACTACCACATAAGATCCATAATATAGATGTGGAGTGGTTGATATGATTACCCACTTTGGGGAAACTCAACAATATAATGGAGATTTTTTGGGGTTGATATAACAAGGTAAATATTTATCTTTCCTAAGACATAATCATCCACATAAATACTATTGTGATGGCTAAAGTGATAGGACTATGTGTGAGATGGAGATTGATTTTGAAATATAAATAACAAATGCCACCCATCCTTTCAAAGATCTAGGAAAAGCAAGTCTTAAGTTATAGAGGAATTACATTAGAAGATGTATCAGATCATATTCTAGTCGAATGAATTTCTCATATATTGTGATAGAAAACCAAGGATGCCAAACTTACTACAAAAGGGGTCATCAACATTACCCATCGAATGATCCATCATAACAAGGAATTCAACTAGCCAAAATTATTAGATAGAAAACTCACTTAAAACATTAATAAAGTCTTGGAAAGTATGAAATAAACCTTCCAATTCCAATTTTTAGTATTTATGTTGGTGTTTACATAGTGGAAATATCTTGGGGGTTAAGTTCATCCCAATGTTAATTACTATCTAGATGTCTAGTTATAGAATCCCACATAAACCCACAAGAGTACATAATTTGGGCTTAAATCCAAGTTCACCACATGATGGAACAAGTTAGTAAAGCTTATCAAAGTAAACCCACATATATCACTTGATGTCATGAAATACTTGGGATAGCATGTAATTATCATGATGTTGCTAAAGGGCATTGCTATTTGATTCCATAAACCACCCAAGGTTTTGGGTCTACCTCTCCCATAATTTATCTACATGAATATGGAAAAGACTAAGTTGGATAAGTAAAAGGCACTCACATTGATGAAATCCACCCCTCTATAGATAGTACCACCATCTATTCTAGATATTCTAATTATAACTACGTAGTTTTCAACAACAACTACCCCAATCCAAGATTATGAAAATCATAAGGTGCCTAAAGGTAAAAGATATCCATTTAATCCTAGGCATAATACTCATATAAAAATCACATGGTTATATGAATTGATCATTTCTAAAATCAATAAACTCTATAAATTAGTACATATGGGCACTGATGAGTAGTAGTCATATAAGATGATGATGTATGATATGGTTGGAGACCTCTATGAAAAGGAGGAAGAAAAAGAGTATTTTTTTGGAAGTTAGTGTGCACCATATAAGTGAAAAATAAATTGACCTAACATCTTTGGATATAGTCACCTTTATGCCTAATTTTTATAATTTTTGATAAAATGGCTAAAGAATCCAAATTGTATCCAATTCACTAAATGTTTGAGGTAAGAGGATATAATATGAGTCCATCATGGTTAGAAACCACTAAAACTAGTCCTCTAATACCACTATTATAGTGGAATAGGACCTCACACAACCCTTGACAATCTAGGGCTAACACCTAACATCTTCCTATATGTGCCATTGGAGAACCTATGATGCAAGAACAAAAAGAGAAGGAAATTCCACAACTAAAACCCATAATATGTCTAGTTCGTGAGGGAAAAGTTTCTTGGGTGGAGGTGTAAATGACTATACTTAACTCTTCTCCATCCAAATCCAAAGAAGTCATGAACAACATAGAATTAGTTACACTACACTTAGACTATTGAGGAGTAATAAGCTACACATGAGAAAACATAGAGAATAATTGAGCATCATGTGCACCAAGAAGAAAATAAAAAGGATAAGGTTGAGGATAAAAAAAAGGAAGAGGTAGAGAATTAGGATCAAGAGGAATCCCAATGCTAGGCCAAGGTAAAAGAGACTCATGATAGATCCAAGTATTTTGAGGCACTATGACAAAAATAAGATGATGAAGATAAGATAATGATACAGTAAGAATACACAACTACTAAACAAGCTAAAAAAAAATAATACACAACCAATCAAAAGTGTAATTATGATGAATTATAAGTAGAACAAAAATAGAAGGAAATATCTAAAGATTTGAGGAAGAAATAGCTTACACAAGATAAATCACCTGAGTAGGCCAAGGAAGAACCTGATTGATTGGAAGAAGTAATTGGATATAATGTGGATCAATACATAACCCAAATTTACCATGAATACCTTCACACATGTTGTTATCACAAAATGAAATTCCACTCTTTCTTCCATGGATGATACACTATAAACCTCATTTAGTGTGAGGGATACTTTCATTGAAAATATATAAACCTAGCAGAACCATATGTTGAATAGCTCTTTTACTAGTGTGTAGGCACAATAAAATGTAGATAAGCTAGTTAAAATCTATAGTGAAATCACCACCAAATTACACATGGTGAAGTCTACTTTGCTTAGGATGGTTGACACCGATATTCACCAGCTGATGGAAAATTAAGTTCCCTTTCACTAATCTTCTATGTGGTGCTCAGGTAGTTCTACTTAATTGGAAATCTTACAAGGATGATTTTGCCCTCATAAATGTAAGAATTATATGACTTGTATATGAGCCTTAGATCATTCCACTCAATTATTTATGGCATTCTCTAATGAAGGAAGATTCCTCCACTAACAACTGATGTTTGTGTAGGTTTAGCAATTTTTAAATTTTTGTTCATTTCTTTTGTATTTAGAAGTTTATTTAGTACTATGTAGAGCTAGTATATTGAAAACTTGCATTGGTGGTAGACTATTATAATACTTATTTAAAAACTTGAAAGGGCATCTAAGTAGTGTACAAGGGGTGAAAACTAATTTATCGACACTTTGAGAAAAGTATATGAGTCCTATGCACTTCTATATTTTATCTCATTTCTCAATTTTTGGATTGATTCCCTCTATGGCATTATCTTAGGATGAGATAACATTTTAAGTTTGGGAAAGTGTTAGTGGTAAATTGTGAATGTAAAACCATTTTTATCTATGATAATGTCCTATGGCAATTCAAGTTGTATTCTATTTGTGGGTTGTTAGGAATTTTTATGGGAATATCCATGTTTGTCAAGATTCCACCAAATGTGATGTGGAGATCTATTTTCAACATGGTAAATCTAGAAGTTACAACTATAGAAATTAATACCTATAAGTATTTGTAATGAATTTAATAAAAGGTTTGATGATTATGTTGATTTTGACATATATCTGAGTAAAAGAATGGTAAATGTTATTCTTAGAAATATTTTACACAGAGTATTGACAGAATTAGACATCGATCTATGAGGTTTTCCTTATTATAATCACTAGTATTAGATATTTTAAATATGAATTCCAAGTATTTGTTTTATTTATTGTATAATCATATAGTTTCCTATGTTCTTATTAATGTTTCCTTAATTATATTACTTTGATACATAAATATCTCTATATATGTGAGTAGTTGTTATTATGTGTTGAACCTTTAAAAAATTATATTTATCTATGATAAACCTTGATTATAGACTCAAAGTCTTGATTAAATTGTTATACAAGATCCCTATGTCACTTTTCACACCCTATCCCCATAATTAACATGTTATGGTGAAATCCAAGAACCTCTGCTAACACTGTCATAGTTTGTTTTGAGTCTTTAGATGATGCTCTAAGTTGTCATGGTGGTCCTTGAGTAATTGGAGGGGTGTCAAAGGTCTTTTTAATCCTATATAATGGTATTTTCCTTGTTTGATAAAGATAAGGTTTCTTAGAAAAAATTAAGGTATTTAGAGGGATTAAGGTTTATGGTTCTCATTGCATTTAGGCATGTTTTAGCCACTTATGAAGGAGAGACCTTGATATTAGGATGTGAAGGGTGTCAAATTATTTTTTGAGGCTTTAAATGGTAATTAATTATTAATCCAAGGTTGTTTTCAACAGTTTAATTAGTCAAACCTATTTCAATCCTTAATTAACCCTCCAAGTCATCAAATCATCCTTTAAACTATCATATGAGGTAAATACACATTATAAAACTTTTGAAAAGTTGTGTTTAGGTGTCACATTATATTATGAAGGTCTACAAAAAGGTCTCATTGCTATCATAATGTCAAGACAAGGTGTTTCTATGCATAAAAGGGCACTTTTAGAAGTCAAGCACATCTTCCATTCACCAAAAGGGCCCCACATGTGAAAGTATGACCTTTAAGCTTCCCCATCCATAATATATATTTATAAAATATATTTAACCTTTTTTTCCCCTCCTATCATTATAAAATGGTATTTTAAGGACCTTAATGTGAAAAATACAGAAAAGAAGGGGTTTTATAGGTGTTTCAGGCTTATACATACCTGTAAAGACATGTCAAGGTCAGAGGAAGCCATAGATATATAGAGGGGACTTATTTAAAACATAATATATAATAATAAATGAGATATTAAATCAAATAGGTCAAAAACCATTTCCTTTTCTTCATCAAGCTATTTGGCAATCTTGAAAAACTAATCAAATTTGTGAATGGTACAGACATGAGAGAGAATATGAGGCTCTAAGATTTTTGGTAGAGTAAGGTAGATTAGTTTGCTTCCATTTTGTGGAATTATTTATCATATTTTCTTCCCTTTATTTATTAACAATCACTAATAAGGTGAATGACTCATAGTGTCTCATCCATCTAGGCAAGGTTTTGGTTTACTTCATTTTATCCTTCTTTGAGCATGATGAAAGAGGAATGGAAAGTTAGGTGACTTAATAGGGATCTTAAAAACATTTTAAAAATATTATAAAATATTATTTCACATGTATGATCCTTAGATATAGAAACCTCTATGTTATCACATGTGTAGACTATAGGCATTATTTCCTCATGTTATAGGGCCTTCAATGCATGAAAATGGAAGTGAATTATGGATTTAGGTTATATGATGATTTATTGGATTCCATAAAATCATTATCTCCAATAAACACATATCTGATCCATATAGTAATCACATAACTCCTCTAGGTCCTATTTATAAGGTGATTGTCATGTGCATTGTGTGATCTCTTTTACAAGTGTGAATAGGGTAGTTATAGAGAATAATTAGTTTGTTTTAAAGACACACATGAGATACATATTTTATTAATGATTTATTTAATTTATATAATTCATATCAATAAATTATACTCATGACCCATTCCCATCCTTAAGCCCTTGAGAGACAAGCCCTCATTTAGGCACCCACAGGCCTATTGTGCAAACTAAGCAAGTGAAGTGTTGGTTGTTGGGATGGGATGTAGAAAGTATTGAGAAATCATGGGGATTAATAATTATATATAAGAGTAATTATATATGTATATATAAAGTTAAAATAATTATCAATTCTTAAACTCATTCTTAAAGGGACACACTCAATCAGGATTCCTATTGCACACATAGGACTGTGTTGTCAAGTTCAATAAAATTCAATGGAGTGACGAGTTAAGTGGATATAGTATGAGATTAAACATTTAATACTCCAATAAATTATCCTTAGGTACCACAAAAATGTAAACCCCAACTCTCATCTCTCTCATAGTCACAATTAAGAGCATATAATTTGAAAACCTACTAGCCTAACTATAAATATAGGGTAGGTTAAGCATAAAAGCCCATTTTAATGAGACTTGAAGGTATATGAGGTGAAATTTTGTTTAAAATCCATGTAAAAAATTAGATATTTCATGAATAATAAATAAATTTACATTAATAAGAGACTAACCACAATTACTCAGTGGAGACACATAACTGCCACCCATAGACAAAATATTTAGATTAGGCTGTGAAAGTGTCAAGAACCCTACATAATGGTGAAATTAGAGAAATAAAGGAACTATACAAAAATAATTATAATTTTTTTAGTATAAATGGAATGATTTGGCCCTATGAAGCAACAAGAGTCTTGATAGGCTATGAGGCCTAGTAGGCCTAAATAGGTAGTCACATGCCTATTCATAAAGATTGAAGACATTTACATGTGTGGAAGTGTTTTAGAGATTAAAAAATTTAGGTGAAGTTAGGAATGAATAATAAAGGTTTATAGGATGATGATAACCTCTATTTGAGGAAATAAGACACTAAACCAAGCCATTAGGGCTAGATAAACCTAATTACTCATAAGCCCTAAGCAAGAATATGAGAAGTATGCAAAGAGTAGAATTAAAGGTGGCCAAAATTAATAGGGTGTTATAAAAACATTAAATCACGATACATGAGCCCAAATTATATCAAAAATAAATAATGAGAAAGAGGATATTTAGGTCTCTAACTCTAACTAGTCCAATCACTTAGCATGAATAGTGATGAACATGGCAGTCTTACATGAGAGAAGGACAAAGATAGTTGTCTAGGTAGATGAAGGAAAGTTAAAGGGGTGAAAATTATGTATAAAAGGCTGTTATGGTGATACTAATCTCACTAATTCACCTATAGGTGGCTCAAATTTTTGAGACTTAGTTTAGGTCTATAAGGCTTAAAACCACCCTTAGGCCTCCAAACCCCAACCTCCATCTTCGTGACATAGCCAACCCCCCCAAGTATAACTAAAGTCATGATAAGATGTATAGTGAATATTTAGGTTATAAATAATATGTATTAAATAGAGGAAAGTAAGGATGTATTCAAATTTGGTTCTACCCTAGTCTACTATGTCAAGCTACCAACTCAAACACTCATATCTCACATGGCAAGATGATTAAATCCCAATGATCTTAATGGGATTTTTTGACCCATATTTTATATATATATATATATATATATATATATATATATATATATATATATATATATGTATTAAATATTTAAATTTAGGATCCCAACTCTATGAACAATCACTAACACTAAAATCTACACAAAATTAGTAGCAAGGAGTTCAAAAGTTACCAACTTTCACTTAGTACTCATCATAGAAGATGCATGGGACAAAGAGAAGTTAAAGTCTTTTAAAGGGGTATATGGGATAAAGATCCATGGAAAAAAAATTTGGGTTTGAGACATGTGATTTATGAACCATAATTGAGATGGTAGGCCATGAAAATAATGCATAAACCCTAATAAAGACATGATGGAGGAAAAATTGGGATATTTACACTCAAATGACCTAAATTGGTCTTTAATACACTTATAAATCATGATTCACTTTGAGGAGGTCCTATTTAGGGTAGTAGTTTGTATGGATAGTTGTATGGATGTGTTAAAAACACTATTTTTTTAGGGTTTAGTGATGAATTTAGGGTACAAATCTTGATGAAAGATTAAATATAATTGGGTAAGCTAATATGATGGGTATTCCACCCTCCTAAGATGATAAATTCTAATAATTATTCTTGTAAATTCCCCTATAGGTCTACACCAAATAGGCAGTCTAGATGTGCTAGTAAAGGTGACCTAGTCAACTAGATGAGGGAAAGTTGTAGGTTTGCACTATTGGAAAAGCCTAATTCACGGTGTGTATGATTTTATGGACTTGAAACATGATCACTTACTATTATTAATGTTTTATTTATATTTCATGTCCAACAAAGCAATAAACACTAAGTTACTAGGCCTAGTTGCCTATTAGGCATATAAGGTCAACAAGGAAGGATAACTATTAAGCATAGAGGGATACCAAAGGATTAAATATAGGTCAATTAAAAACCATGTAAATATATCATTAAGGTGATTAGGCACACTTATCATCTCCATAATGGATAATAGGATAGTTTTTTAATCTTAGTCATCATACACAAGGGGAATGAGGCTAATTAATGATCCTTGGAGGTTAATTAGACCATGATACCACATTTATAACTACCAAAATAGGAAGTGCTTGAAAAAATTGGCATGGCCATGATTTTAATGGGATCAATCAAGGATAAGTTATCTTCCACCACTCCATCTCTATGCCATACTCATTAAAGACCACCAACTATGAAGGCAACACATAGAGGGAGCATGTAGCTGATGTTGATTCTTGTGAGTAATGATTGAGTGGATTATGGTTATTCATGACCTCTTCATTTATTCTCCACGACACATTATCTTATCCTTCTTTTTAATGTTGTGTAAATTGAAGATCTAAGGCAATTGTAATCATCCCTTTACTAGGTATGAATATATTCTAACCAAATTTGTACTTTATAACCTCTTGAACTAAATGAAGATCTATTCTAGTTTCTCCAATATTGGTTTAGTGTGTTTATGATTGTTTTATTTGCAAAAGTGTCAATTTTTTATATTTTTATAGGTCCTTACTTTTACTAGATGCTAGTAGGTTATTTTATGCAAGTCACATAGTGTGTGAGGGTGTTAGTGGTTGAGTTTGGAGTGGAGTTTGAATGGTAAGTGTATTAAATCAGACCTTCTCTTCATGACCCTCATGTTATTATCACTTGACTCAATCCCTATGTGAAACACTATTTATTAGAAGCCTTAGAGAGTGTGGTTCAGTTAATGTATTGTTCATTAGTGTTTTTTAAGGTTAAATAGAGTGGATAAATCATATTATTGCATCGCCTTCGGTAGTATAGTTTTCAATTTCATGAATTTATCTATATTTTTTCATCACCAAGTCATTAGTCTTAGGAATTGAGCTTAATTTATGTACCAAGGGAGATATCTCTATAAATTAGAGTTTTATCCCATCCATAAGTCACCCATAGCCCTTGGGATAATCCCATGTTACCCTAAACTTGGATAGGTTTGAACAATCTTTTCTTAAGGGTGAAATTTGGTGAGTTTACATGTAGTTCATTACTAATTTTAGAATAATCACATTATGTCAATTATTGTACCAATCAATATTTATATTCATTAATATTTATTCCATGATTTATTATTCCATCCCTTTAATAACATTGGGTTTAAAACACCATAATCACCTTAAAATTTAAATCATTTGGGGATCTCAACTTCAAATAGTGCAAAAAACCCAACACTAGAATACCTATAGGGTTTAAGTTTCGTCAACCTAACCATCGATGGTTGGCCTAACCATTGATGATTAGGTCCCCAAACCTATTTTAAAGTATTAAAATAATGACATATTTATACGAGATAAAATTCTCCCTAAATGGAAACTTTTTTAAAAAGTTTCTTTAAAATTTCGTGAATTAGAAACTTTAGCCCCCTATGAGATTAATAACTTCCTCCATCCTAATTAGCAACTTCATCCTACAAAAGGAGAAGAGGAAATGAAATGGATCCCCAATCTACAATCCCCAATCCAAAATCTATAATATTGTATCTAAGCTCTCTTGCATATAGGTGTTCAACATCCTTCTAACAAGTAGGTAATATCACTGAAGTCCTAAAGCTCTATTGGAATCACTTTTGAAATCCAAAGTAATATCACTCTAGAAAATCACTTCAGCCTTCCAACATTAATTTTTAGGTATCTTTCACTTGTTTTCATTGATTTATCTTATTTCTAACCTTCCTACCCTATCAAACCCATCAATATATTATTTTACACCCCTCAACCCCATAATAGACCTCTATTTTCCCAAATACCCAATTTACACCTTATTTTTTTTATCATTTTAGATTTACATAGGTAACCAATGATGGTTAGCATAATCACCAATGGCCACTTTAACCATCAACAGTTACCCAATCACTGACAATTAGCCTAAACAACCAATGGTTCACTTAACCATCGATGGTAACTATGGTATAAAAATTAAGCAATCTATTTTTAGCCCTTTAGCCCCAATTAAACCCAATTTTCTCTAGTTTTGTCTGATTACATTAACTTTTGTGATTTTTTGGATCAAACCCTGACCATTTTAGCATAAGTATTGACATTATTTTGCTATTTTAAATTTTTTCTCTAAAAAAACATTTACTTTCTCTCCTTTTCATGTATTTACTTTCATATCATTGAATGTGAGTATCCTTTCTTTTAGTTTTTATCAACTTAATTGTTATAACTATAGATTGGTAGCCTCTTAGCAATCAATATGCTTCTTTGATCTATTTCACGCTAGGTAATCCACTCAACTATCCATCTAGAAACACCTTTTTATAGTGTCTTTATTATTTGTAGGTTATTCCTTCCAAGCCAAAGAGGAGTTCCTACTACATTTAGATTCATGCACATACTTTACCAAGTATTCTTCTAAATACCCTATTACTAGTTTCATTATTTACTTTCAAAATTAAGAAATGAGTTAAATAAGCTAAAGCAGTTTATCACGCTTGGTGGGACATAGTTCCTTTTTTCTTCCTTTATTGTTTGATTATTGAATGAAATATAAAAATTTCTTTTTGGGCTTAAAGTAAACCTCTTGCATACATTGATTATCTACTTGTCTTAGTTCATCTAGTAACAAAGAGTGTGAATTAATTAATAATAGCTTTCACACTTTTTATCACACACTAAGCCAAACCAAAAAATAATTAACATATCAAAACATACCTGAGACAAGGTCTGACTTGGATTTCATCACCTAGTGGCAACCTTACACCTTCTCAGCTATCCTACTTGGATTTCACTAGAAAGGGGAGAACCAACTCATCTCTCTAGTTGAGTATAAACTCTAAACTTAGTATATTCTAGCTAAGCACCCAACATTATTATTGTTGCAAGACCTTGAAGTGAGGTAGTAGGCCCTAATACCAAGACACATACTGAATTTCAACACAAAATTTTTATCTTAAGTACTTAAATAACCTAGAACCAACCTTAGATTACCTCTTTAATACCCAATTTACAAGCCAAATTCCCTCTTCACACTTTCTAAGGCATAAGCCAAAGTGATCTAAAAAATAGAATCCTTGGTTTTAATGTACTTTCAGTGTATGCATTGTTTGCCTTGAATTCTTTTCTTTTGATTACTCTTTGTTTGAGGTGTGAGTTTTGCTATATTATTTCCTATTTTATCATATGGTCTTTACTAGATAACATCTGGGAAACCAAACCAATCAACCACCACATTCTTCTTATTCTTCTTCTTCCATGGAATATAATTCTAATGATGAGGGTTCACATCATTTTTCTCCCCATCATACCAAAATCCTAGTTGTTTTTTAGGGTGATGCGGACTTCACTACCTTCTTTGATAATAATCCGATGGCCCTTCAACACTATCTTAATACCTTAACTCACCATACCTATATTGATTTAGTTCCTCCTATAGACCCTCCTTATGATATACCTTCCCATCTTATGGTGGTACCACCTCAACCTAACCCTTACTCACCCAAGCCTCTTCTTCCTCCAACATCTTGTCTATTATATATACCCAAACCTAATCCAATATTCCAACCTCCATCCAAACACATCCTCTCACACCCAGAACTTCCCATATAAGTTCAAATTTACCTTTAGTTATCTATACTCCACCTACCATGGGGTTATATTCTACCCCTATTTCTACCCTTCCCCTTATCTCAACCAATCCACCGACTTCTACCCCATTTGAGAACTTGGTGCTTTCTATATTTCTATACCTCAAACACTTTCACCCATTAGCACTAGAGTCACCACACAACCTCAACCTATTGAACCTTGACCCACTACCTTAGTCATACCTTTAATTCAACCCATATCTATCCCTCAACAAGTACCCATAACAATATATCAATATATCTCTAACCCACCAAGGTACACAATAACTTCCACCCAACCATTTGTGTTAAACAACCCTTATGCAACATCATCTCAACATCTTGTCACCACTTACCAATATGTGTCTTTTTCAATTCCTTTTATCACCTATCTAAACATGGCTACCACCCAACCTCAGCATAATGTGACCCTTAATTATGAAGCTTCCCAACCCCAACTATATTTGATCAATATGTTAATGGATAAAATCACTGACTTGGATTCATTTATATCTAAGTCTCAAACATTTTATCCTATGATCAAATTTTTAATGAACCCATCCAGCCATATGTTCCCATCCATTCTTATCCCTCAACAAGTACCCATAACAATATATCAATATATCTCTAACCCACCAGGGTACATAATAACTTCCACCCAACCATTTGTGTCAAAAAACCCTTATGCAAAATCATCTCAACATCTTGTCACCACTTACCAATATGTGTCTTTTTCAGTTCCTTCTATCACTTATCTAAACATGGCTACCACCCAACCTCAACATAATGTGACCCTTAATTATGAAGCTTCCCAACCCCAACTAGATTTGATCAATATGTTAATGGATAAAATGACCAACTTGGATTCATTTATCTCTAAGTCTCAAACATTTTATCCTATGATCAAATTTTTAATGAACCCATCCAGCCATATGTTCCCATCCATTCTTATCCTCCTCAATGGGAATTGCTCAATTTTTCTAAGTTCCAAGGTAAGGAAGACTCCCAATAACATTTGAGAGCATTCTATCATTCTTTTTATTTAATCACATATGATGATGCTCTCCTTCTTTAAACTTTCCCCATGTCCTTATCAAGACCTACCCTTGATTGGTATAGTGCCCTTCCCATGCACTCCATATTTTCTCTCTCCTAACTAGCCCAAATATTTTTAGAGCATTTCTCAGTAAATGTATCTAAAAAGGTTTATATTAATAACCACTATTCTATTAAGAAATTTGATGATGAGTTAATTGTTGATTTTTTAGTTAGATGGAGAGGTCTCATGAACCAACTTTATGATAGGACCTAAGTTCCCCAAAGCTCTGACACAACTTGTCAGATTTAAGAGCACACATGATTACTTTTGTATAAGCAACTTAAACATGCAAAAATAACCATAAGAACAAATAACTATCAATGAGAAAACACATAGAATATGAGAGGCAATGCATAATTGTATTCAACTCATTACAAAGGAAATTACAATAAAGAGATCACACTCTTCTTCCACCTCTATGAGGCTTCCTCCTCAAGGGCTCTAAGTAATCTTCCCACCTAAGTAATCTTCTCTCATAGGTCACAACTAACAACTAACACAAGTTACTATTCACCTCATTATACCCCTGTACAATCGAGTACAAACCGGTACTCCAAGTAGATCTCACCATGATCCTGCTCCTGATGTATTGTTGTCACCTTGATCTTGCCCCCTGCCAATCCTCTTCTGACCCTCACATACACACATCCCTACAGACCAACCTGATCTTACTTATCACATGTAGATCTCCACCATGATCCTGCAACACCTTGCATATCAAACTTGATCTTACATACATGGGGAATCCTACTTGATTCCACCATGGGAAGAACTCTCCAAGCTCTACACTTGGGTTCTACAAGTTCTACACTTAACAATACAGCCCATGAGTCTATTATATAGATCTCATGCATACACTAATTTAGACAAGCAGCTCAAAGACTCGAACTGGGCTTTATCATGCAAACTCTGCATTCACTTAACTACCTATTTGTCAACAACAGTTCTGACTGCCCCAGGCGACCGATGTCAGTCCCTACCTTCCTGAGGTGACCAACATCAGCCAATCTCCTGCCGGTGCCAGTTGCTTCTACGCTTCCCCTGACCGATGTCGGTTGTGGCCTACTGATGCTAGTTACTGCATATGCTCAAAAACCTCCTATTTATAATAAGGTGAAGCTTTTAGCTCCACACCCTAACAATCTCCCACTTGGAGATAAATAGCTACACCTGTACCCATACCAGTACTCTGTCTAATCTGCATCCTAGCTTGTATTCCTCTTCAAGCTCCCACTTGAAGACTACCCACCACACTCCTTATGGTGTTAATCCTGTGCCTAAATTTCTTCATTCTCAGCTTACCTTCTTTTGCCATTGCTATACTCCCACTTAATTAGAAACCCCTGTGAGTAACCTATAATCAACAAACCACTAACCAGATCTGGCCATTTGTTAGTCAAACTCACTCTGAGAACATCCAACCTTACTCTGATACCATTTGATAGGACCTAAGTTCCCCAAAGCTCTGACACAACTTATCATATTTAAGAGCACACATGATTACCTTTGTATAAGCAACTTAAACATGAGGAAATAACTAGAAGAATAAATAACTATCAATGAGAAAACACACAGAATATGAGAGGCAACACATAATTGTATTCAACTCATTACAAAGGAAATTATAATAAAGAGATCACACTCTTCTTCCACCTCTGTGAGGCTTTCTCCTCAAGGGCTCTAAGTAATCTTTCCACCTGAGTAATCTTCTCTCATAGGTCACAACTACCAACTAACACAAGTTGTTGTTCACCTCATTATACCCGTGTACAGTCAAGTATGAACTGGTACTCCAAGTAGATCTCACCATGATCTTGTCCCTGATGTATTATTGTCACCTTGATCTTGCTCCCCCACTGATCCTCTTCTAACCCTCACATACACACATCCCTGCAGACCAACCTGATCTTACTTATCATATGTAGATCTCCACCATGATCCTGCAACACCCTGCATATCAAAACTGATCTTACATACATGGGGAATCCTACTTGATTCCACCATGGGAAGAACTCTCCAAGTTCTACACTTGGGTTCTACAAGTTCTACACTTAAAAATATAGCCCATGAGTCTATTATATAGATCTCATGCATACACTAATTTAGACAAGTGGCTCAAAGACTCAAACTAGGCTTTATCATGCAAACTCCACGTTCACTTAATTGACTATTCATCAACAATAGTTCTGACCACCACAGGCGATTGACATCAATCCCTGCCTTTCTGGAGGTGACCGACGCCAACTGATCTCCTACCGATGCTAGTTGCTTCTGCATTTCCCCTGACCGATGTCGGTTGTGGCCTGCCAATGCCAGCAACTGCATACGCTTAGAAACCTCTTGTTTACAATAAGATGAAGCTTTTAGCTCCACACCCTAACACTTTATTTCTCCTTACCCCAACCTAAATTTATTGAGATCTTCTCTCAAGGTTGTGCCAAATATATTTCTCCCACTCTTCAAGTTCAAACCTTCCAAACTTTTGATGAGGCATTCACCATGGCACATAAACTATAAAATCAAGCCATTGATGAAGGGAAATTGAAACTACAAAATAAAAATTATAGCTTTAAATCCAATGAACTTTCCTCCATAAAACCACTAACCAATCTAATACCAAAGAAAAAACATCTATAAAATCATTTTTTCTAAAAACTACTTTGCCTCCAAATATCAACCAACCACCTCTAGCCATTCTTCAAACCCTCATTATCAATAAAACCAAAACCAAAATTGAGCTCCTCCAAAATAATATACTCCCATTAGAGAATCTTATGCATAAATTTTAGATAAATTGCTCAAAGCCAACCTCATCCAAATTCCACTAATTAAACCACCCCAAAAATTTGATGCTTCTCACCATGTGCCAGGTTGATATAATGAAAATGGGCATTGTGCCTTTCATAAAGTTTTAGGACATGCCATTAATATATGTAATACCTTCAAAAGTATTTTCCAAAATTTAATTGATAGTAGAGAACTTGTGTTTGATAATCTTAATGCACCTCCCAACTAGTCCCTTGACATTTTTCACAAGACTTTTCTAAATCATGCTCCTTATACCCAATACCATGATAACCAACTTGAATCATCTTAATCTCATGAGGCACATACAATCAATGTTATTAGTAGCAAGCCCATTATTGAAGAGACCATTGCCTCAAACACTCAAATGGAAATAGTGAACTCGCCTCCTATTACATTAGATACCCAAATAGAATAATTAACCACCCCTCTCTCTTCACTTGATGACACCTTAACTTTATCTACCTTTACTTTGATGGAAACACCAAAGAAGACAACCTCTGCTATAACCATTCCTTCTTGTACTCCACCCATTCAAGTGGTATAACTTCCCTCCATTTCTTTGGACACCTAAATAATAGAAGCAAATCTATATGTTCACTCACTTGAGGACACTATACCTACCTCTCCTATCATTAAACCATCCATTTTATCTTTGGAAACCATCCCACAAGAGGAGATGACCTCATCTACCCAAACCCCAATTTTGGAACCATTCATCAAAATTAAAGAAACTTATCCCTCTTCTCCACCTAAGGGTCTAAGCTTTGAAACAAATGACCAATAAACTAAACCCATTTACAAACCCTTTTCTAGGCTAGTCCAAAGTTAAGAGTTCACTTCTCAACCCAACTTTGATAGAGCCACTTTTTGGCATCATCTTGGACTCACTTAACAAAACAAATCTAAATCCTCAACCTCCCTTTAATCCACCCTTAAACCCCTTATTACCTCTTTGACAAATACCTCTTCCAAAATGATAAGTCAACCATCCCAACCACCTCTACCTAATATTTCCAAATAACCTTATGCTTCTCTCACTAAACTAGTCAAGACTCTGGGAATCTTTCCCAGACCTAGCGACACTCACCCCTCCTTGAAGTTAGACTTAACTCCATCTAGTTAACAAAAGGAAAATCCAACTAAACTAACTAATGAGGTAGAGATACCCAAACCTCCACCTCAAACTAGACTCATACCACCTCCTTCCCACTTACCTTCTATCTTAGGACCCTATCCATCTACCATTCTAGTTACCTATTCCTCCTCTAAAAAACCATCCCCCTTTTATCTACCTACACCTATCAAACACTATAGTTTTCCATCATTTTTAACCAACCCATCTAATTCTACTTTCCTAACTATAGTCAAACCTTCTCATCCAAGTATTCCATATCCAAATCTCTAAATCCCAAACCAACCATAACTAAGAAAACCCAACCAAAACCACCAACTAAAACCATTCCTCCAAGCAAAAATTCCATAGTAATGCCAATACCCAAGAAGGTTCCCACTCATAAAACCAAAAACCCATCACCTCTCACACCACTGAACGAATCCTACTCAACTATCTTATAGAGGTTGTTGAAAACTTCTTCCAATATCCTATAACCTATCAAACCATTGTACCCTTGAAATACCAAACCTTCATGGTTCAGTGATAAATTGATCTATGCATATCATAGGGCACTAGGATATGACACAAAGAATTATAAATCTCTCCAAGCACTCATTCATAGCCTATATGAAGAACATGCTTTGATATCAGATGAACCCTTTTTTCCCCCATTACCAATATTACCATCAACCCAACCTACCCAACCTTTACCTACTCTCCCACTCCTACCCAAAGATGAGAAAGATGAACCGAAGTAAGCGTCAAACCTAGTAAACCCCCTTATCCACACTATTCATGTGGTTACCTAATCTCACACTAAATAAAAAGGTAAGGGAAAATCCAAATCATCCATTCCATGGACTTAAATTCCTACTCCTAAGCTTTCCAACCAAAACCAAACATCTACACCCTCAACTATGACACCACCAAACCCCAAAGTACCCATTTTGGGAGCTTCTCCCTCCAACCCTTCTAAATCCATCCAATGTATCATGTTGAAACAACTTCACCAAACATCAGTGAAAATGAGCCTCTATGAACTAAACAACGCATCACCCCACCATTTTCAAGCATCGATCGAGGATCTGTAATCTAAAAAGGTTCAACTAGATGATCCTCAACCTCTTTCACCCTTTATTGGAGCCCTCCAACTTTTTTCTCTCATTACCTTTCAAGATTATAAAATACCTCCCAATCATCCTAAATATTTTGATCCTCCCCTTTTTATTACCACATACATCAATAAAACCTACATCAAGAGGGTAATGATTGATGAAGGAGCTAGCATCAACATTATCTCCTTCCATGTATATGACCAACTTTAGCCACCCAAAAACATCATGTCGAAAAGTATAGTGCTCCTTTGTTCTTATAATGATACCATGACCACCACCTTAGGTACCATTGTCCTCCATATCTACTTGGGGTCTCATACCATTCTTGAATTATTTTATGTTATAGAGGGTGACTTCCAATATAATGTGTTACTTGGATGCCCTTATATTTATACTATGAGTTATGCCCCTTCCACCTTACACTAATGTGTCAAATTTGAGCACAAGGGATAGGTTGTTACCATCAAAGCTAACCCTAGTCCCTTTGCCTCTTTTAATATGACATACCAGCCTAATTATGTTCTTATTTCTCCTTCATCTACATCATAACCAAGTTATAAAAAAACTACCCCACCAACCAAAACCATCAACACTTCTGCTCACAAAAAATTTGAAGCATCAACTAGCTCAACCATGCCTTCATCCCAAATTTTGGTTGAGGACCCTTTGCAATCCACATTTCAATGACTCTTTGGGGTAATATCACTTTTTAGCCTTAGATGCTTTCCCTACTCCACAAGAATATGGGAATCTAATATATGACCCTTCCTATGATCCCAACATTAGAATCATCATCCCTTTTTGGTTCCCCAACCATCAAACAAATTTTGTACATGAGGGAATCAATCATCCACCTCTCACTCATGTCATTACCCCGTTCATCCACCCATTCACAATTGATTTTTCTTATATGGACAAACTAAAATTTACCAAATCTTACCTTTTCAGGTGCACTTAGAAGGGTTTTGATCTTGACCTTTATGAATAGGGATCTCATGAGATACCTATCATTAAAACTTAGAAACCTCATGAGTTCTTTGGTCTTAGGTTTGTACCACCATAAAAACCCACCTCACCAAAGCCCATTACCACTTTTGATAAAGAACCTTCATCCTCACCTACCCCATCTCAATCCAATTTTGAGGACTCTAATATCATCCCATCTAACTTATTTTTTATCAATACCATTATTTTAGGCCCCCTAACCTATCAAAAGGATGGCCAAACTAAAACCTTCCCTCTCATCCTTCATAAAATGATTGAATGTGATTCTCCTACCATCAACAACATCCAACATCAAGATGATTATTCCATTCTCACTTACCTTAGTGTGGGGGATTCTTCAATTCATAAATCCCTTCTTCCTAAGAACCAAACCATGCTGAATGAATCAACCATTGGTATCAACTTAGGAACTCAAGATAACCCTCGTATCATCAAAATCAGCCAATCCTTAAATTCTACTGAGCAATAAGATTACCCTTCTTTTCTTTGAGACCATAGCATAGTGTTTGGATGGTCCTATTATGATATGCCTAGAATTGACCCATCTATTACCCTCCACAACATTATTACTCATCCTGAGGCTAAGCTGATTTGGTAAAAGATTCATAGAATGCATCCTCATATAACCTTTCTTGTTAAAGAAGAGCTTTAGTGTCTCTTATCTATAAACTTCATTCAACCTATCAACTATCCACAATGGGTTTCTAATATCATTCCCATCACCAAGCCCATAGGGGGACTTTGCCTCTACATCAAATTTCATGACCTCAACCTTGTTTGCCTAAAGGATGATTTTCCTTTTCCAAACATAAACTGACTTATTGATATTATAATAAGTCATGAAATGTTATCTCTCATTAATTATTTCTTAGGATATAATTATATCTTGATTGCCCCCAAATATCTGCATAAAAATTCCTTTATTACCCCATGCGGAACCTTCTACTACAGGGTCATGCCATTTGGACTAAATAATGTGGGAGCAACCTATCATTGGGCCATGACCTATATCTTTCATGATCTCATCCTTAAAATCATATAGGGCTATGTGGATGATATTTTTGGGAAATCCAAACACCATAAGGATTACCCAAATGCCATCACCATCATGTTAAACTGACTAATCCATTATCATTCAAGCTCTATCCCCAAAAATGTATTTTTGGAGTCTTATCAAGAGAGCTTCTTAGTTTTATCATCTCTCTAAGTGTAATAAAAATATACCCTACTAAAGTTAGATAAATCCTATAAATGCCTCTCCTAATAACCCTACACAACTCCATAGCCTATAGGGAAAAATTTAATCCATCTACACTTCATCTCATAGTTATCTAATTGATGCCAACCTTTTCACCATCTCCTCAAGAAAGACACTTATTTTAAGTGGACCAAGGAATGTTAACAAGCCTTTGATTCAATTAAGGAGTATATTCTCTCTCCCCCTATCCTCATCCTTCCTAAGGAGGACCAGCCCTTCTTCCTATATATATCCACCCCATACCATTCCATAGGGGCAATGTTTGCTCATCATGATGAACAAAATAAAGAGAAAGTTGTCTACTACATCAAATGCACACTTATTGAATATGAAACCTAGTATACCCATCCTTAACAAATATACCTCACCCTAGTATTTGTAGTCAATAAACTCCATCACTATCTCCTTAATCATAAAACATATGTCATCACCCACACTGACCCCCTCAAGTATATGCACTCTAAGCCATACCAAAAATAACATATGGCTAAGTGGCTCATGCTCCTAGATGAGTTTGATCTTGAGTTCCTTTCACAAAATTCCATTAAAGGATAGGTCATTTCTAACCAATTGGTCAAATCTCCTCTATCATACAATCAACCTCTTCATCTTGCCTTCCCAAATGAGTCTATTATAACTCTTTCTCAGAAAGAACCCACTTATCAAATGACTATGTTTTTTATGGCTCTAAATGCCAAACTAGTAGGTGTGCTAGAGTTATTATAATTCCCCTTAATGGTAAACCTCTTCCCATTTACTTTAAAATTTACTTATAATGCACCAAGAATATAGCTGAATATGAATCCCTAGTCATAGGTCTACAAACCTCTCTAGATTTGGTACTCAAAACTATCAATGTCTTTAGTGACTCCCAAATAGTCATTAAATAGGTCACATGATCTTATCAATTTAAAAAAAATGTCCTCTTAAGGTAAAAATAACTCATGGATGTACTCTTAACATCATTTAATCATTATACTATTCATTTAGTTCCTCAATCTACCAACAAATTTGAAGACACAATGGCATCCCTTGCTTCCCAAATTCCATCTCAATCTAATTAATATGAATTATTTGTCACCATTCATCATTTCATTACTCCCTTATATATTATTTATGATCTTCCTACCATTTTTATCATGGAGACATATCCTTCTGACATTTGGTATCTCCAAAATTTTGACAATCTTCACCTTGGCATTATCCCTCCCAACCTTTTGAAGAATGCTCAGAGGGATTTTATTTAGAGTACCTCTCATTACACCATACTAGGGAAAATATTTAGAAATTTGGCTTTGATGACATCCTTCTCCATTAGTTGTGCAGTCATGAATCCTCCCATACCATCAAGGAAATACATGATGGAGTTTATGGCGGACATTTTAGTAGCCTAGTTGTTGTTAAACATATCCTTCACCTTGGATACTATTGGTTGACCCTCAATCAAGACTATTATGATTATCTAAATAAATGTGTCAAACATCATCAACATGCTAGCTTACATCATGCATCTCTTCATGGCCTTCAAGTATCCAAAGATTATTGTCCCTTATCGTAATGGGTTCTTGACCTTATTGGGGAAATTAATCCCCATTCTTCATAATGACATCAATATATCATTACCACCACTAAATATTTCACCAAGTGGGTGGAGGCCATCCATATTATTTAAACCAAAGCTAAAAATATTATCAACTTCATCAATTACCATATCATCTACTACTTCGATGTTCCCCATAAGATCATCACCGATAATGGTAACCATTTTAAAAAATAGAAAATCCAAGGTCTCTATGACACTTTTGGCTTAAAGTTAAGATTTTCTTCACCATATCACCCATAAGACAATGGATAGGTATAAGCCTCTAACAAAATTTATCATCAAAATGCTCACCAAATTAGTAAGTGCTTTAGGTTAGCATTGACACTTACACATTGCTTTAACTTTATAGTCTTATCACAGTAGCATTAAAATCTCTACAAGTGCTACCCCTTTCTCTCTATCTTTGGGGTCGAGGTAATTTTTCCTTTAAACGTCCAAATTAACTCTCTTTGCATATCATTGCATGAAATCATTTTTTAGAGTGATTATTGACAATAACACCTCGCACATCTTGAAATCATTAATGAAAATTTTCTCATAACACTTAATAATCTTCATGTATATCATGAATGAATCAAATGTGCATACAAAAAACACCTAAAAGAGTGAGAGTTTAACATCAAAGACCTCATCCTTAAGGAAAACCAATATGTAACTAATATAGAGAAGATAAAAAAGGGTAAGTTGAAATTCAATTGGAAAGGACCCTATATCATAACTCATAAGTATGGATCAGGTGCTTATAATTTATCATCTCTCAAAGGCAAACCAAAACTTAAGCCTCTCAATGCTTTGCACTTGCATCCTTTCTATTTTTGAAATAAGGATCAAACTCACCTCTATGTCTAACTTAAGCTCATCCCTTAGTCTATGATATTTTCAATTCTTTTCACCTACCTATCCTTAATCACCATAGGAACAATTGATTATAGCATAAAACCATGTGATTATCCATCATAGTTATAGCCTTATCCTAAGCATGGGAACCATATCTCTACCCATGGCATGGTTCTCATGGATACTTTTCATCTCTAATTAGATGAAATCCCAAGATCAATTGTCTCTTAAAATGTCTTTATCCATCTATCATTAACATTTTATGCTAAAGTCTTGCCTCCATAAAGGTAAACCTTTAAACCTAAATAGACTTGTCTATGTCTAATTTTGAATTCAAATATACTCGGGTCCATATTTTTATCATTGCTTACTGTTCCTTTTAAGGATAACTACCAAATAATTAAAAATTTATTAAAAATAGATAGCTCCCTTGGAGGACATCTATAAAAAATTAATTTTAGACCATTCCCTTGAAAGATGGCTAGAATTAATCAGTTAAATATTCTCATATCCATTAGCTTCAAAAACTTACCAAAATATAAAAATAAATAAATGACCATATGTCAAAATCAAAGTAAGCTACAATCAGCTCTTATGAATGTTATTTATAGACTTCCCACATCGATCAATCTACATATTATTATAGTAAACTGCAATTGACTCATATTTATGTCACTTATATAATTCTTAAACTAATCAATTTACATATCATATTAAAGCATATACATGTCTATTATGGTTCTTTGGTCACCTATGGAAGTGGGAAAGCTAACTCACGTTAGGTTACCATTTCACCCATTTCCCATTCAACCATCTGCTTATCACCTCCTTTCCCTCTACACTTTTTTTTTCAAATCAATTGACTATGATCTTACTTGATACAACGTGATTAATACACCCTCTTTCTCAACCAAATCATGCTCTTGTGAAGTATTTGATAAGTTTATGTTCACTAATTTAATCCAACTATGGTTTTTGGTTGTAAGATCCTTGCCAACTAAAAACATCATTCCTTTTTCTTACCCTTTATTCATTAATTCATGTGACCATATGTCTTTTGATTTTTATCTCTTTCTCACATTTATTTCTTTTATCTATACCTACTTTTTGTGCTTCCATTATATTATCATAACATTATGACCCTTGAACAAGACAAATATAAACCATATCCTACCCATCAATAAAACATCAAGAACCATAAAATCATAAACTATCATAGGATACCATTATAACATTAGAACACCATCAAATCATCATCAAACATCATCAAAATCATCCTTACAAAAAAATTTCATCCTATTTATGAACCACATTATCATATTATTTCATAAATAATATTACACCCTCATCTTATCTAACCACATTGTTATAATCATCTCATAAACAACATAATTGAAACCTATCTATCAAATATTCATGATCATGTGTAAACTAAACTAAATAAAAATAAATATCTTAATCAATAATTTTTTTTCAAACAACATCATCATCACTATCTATCATAACCATCATCAAATGCATAAACTATAGAGTCAATGATAACCATAAACATGAAAACATCATATATGTCATCCATGATCTATAACCATCATCATATAATAATCATAATACATCAATACATCATCAATGCAACATCATGACCATAATAACATAATCATCATGTCAACATAATCTTCTAATATAATCAAATGTCAATAATATAATCAACATAATCAAAACTAGTCATCATATACATCAATAAAAAATACATGATATAATGTATCCATGTCTCTCTCACTCATATACATCTCATATCATCGACATGTAGGTAAATATAAAAATCAAAATAATATACATAATCTATCTATCAAGCCCCTGGTACACCACTACCATTGGCCCCATCTACACCTACACTTATACTACCATCTAGTGGTGGCACCCCTAATATCCCTGCATATCCCACTATTGAGGCCCACTATCCTAGAGTATCTATAGATGGACCACCTACTAAATTGGCCCTATAATTTCCATATCTCATCTTTAATAGTAGCTAAACTATCATTATCAGCTCATAATTTCTTAGTTCCTTGATGTTGGCTAGATACCATGCCCTTAAAACTATGTCAGGTGGTCCTCTTGCTATTGTTGTGGCCACCCCTAGCCTTTATCTTAACAAATCTCTCTCATGAGTCACTAAATATATGGAGGTCCTCATTGTATCACACTCACAAATCAAAGTGGTAACCTACCCTTATAAGGTGATAATATATTCCTATAAAGTGGCCACCTATACCTGTAACCTGGTAATATGTACCTATGGTGCTACCAATGCTATTATCCCCTAACCATTATATCTTAGTTCCCCTACAAGTTCCACATCCATCAATCGCTACCCCCTATCACCCTATCCAAAGTTATATACTACATACCTAGCCTAGAACCATGTTTCATAACCATCTATAATCCATGCATCATCTATGGCCGCTCTCACTTGTAGATCCTCATAGTCTAATATGACATCTTATGGATATGGATCTAAAATTAATAACTTTGCATTTTCCTATTTGTATTGAGGAAAATTAGGGGATCTTATAAACTAGTCTAAACTATCTCTAAACTTAATCAAAGGGGATCATCTCAGTATCCTTGTCTTTCCTCTCATAAATCTAGTGCCAGCTCTATAAGGATAATGTATGGTACCTATGTTTGGGCCAACTAGGCCAATCCACATATGGCCTCCATACGACATCACCTATCACCAAGCCCTCTAACATGTCTATGAACTACTCTCTCTCTAGATACTCCACCTTCCCCTATTAAAGCATAAATATACATCTATCACATGAAGCTAAATGGAAAGGCTACCTTGGTGAATCCCTACCATGGTACCCCTAGTGGTCTCAAAACTCAAATATGCTCAGATGCCCAGTAGTGGAGTACAAAACTAACACTAATCCCATACTATCTATGTGCCTAAAAGGCCTAGATCTCCCTATAAATTTGGACTAGTAAAACTAGGGCCCATCCAACTAGTATCCTCCCTAGTAGCATCTCCACCAATATCCCTAGTAGCAAATATGGAAATTAGCCATGGCTAGAATTTGGTAATGCAAAATAATTCACTACCATCATCATCAAAAACAACAAGCATCTATCTTCTAGATCCTTCTGGTAGATTAGCTTGATCCTCAGACCCCCTACATGCCACCTGGAATGATCTTAATCTACTTCATATATGAGATCCATATTATAGTCATACTCCTCACTCTCAATATGATAGATAAGATCCCCTTGAATGGGTAACCATGTGATCCTCATCACATCCTCCAATAGGATGGTCATCTCTCTAGTAGGCAACATAAAGGTGTTCATTATTGGGTCTCATCTCTTTATGAGCATGATGATCATGAAAGCATCATAAGGTAGGTGATGATAATGTATCATATCCCCTAGACTAGTTGTCTCCATGTGCCTCCACTCCTCTACAATCATCATGTCCTAAACCTTGATGAAGATCCAAGGGACCCAGTCCCTCATCTAAATCTAATTATGGGCTTGCATAATAATGATATTAGTATGGATACTTAGTTTTACAAATCATGATCACTATCAACCTAAATGTCTCCTTTTCACCCTATTCCAATATAACCCTTCACATTTCCCATCTTACCTTTTACACTCAACACAAACCTCTACCTTCATCTACATAAATTTTGACACCTAAATACTTCTATCTCCAACATTTTCCCTATTTTCCATAACTTTCATTCACACTACCCTAAATCAACCTTAGCACATCACTTTCAAGCACCTGAATGCTTTTATATGTTAAAAATATACTCACCTTCCCTTCATCCTATATTGATATTTACCACACATTAAATGGACCTCTTAAAAACATTTCAACCTCTTTCACAACATTTACCGAGATTTTAAATTACTTAACCCTTCCTCCTAGTCTACACACTTTAACCTTTCAACACACTCTCAATAAATGATAACTTTACAAAATTAACTTAACACTTTCAATAAACCCTATACCCCACTTCGACACTTTACCATTTTAAAATTTATAACTTTTCAAACACCAAAATGTTTTAAAACACATTCCAAAACCTTTAACACATTCCTATAACTACCACCTTTTCTATTTATTTTTACTATCCTAATCCACACCCATCGACCATTAATAGTTTATTGAATCATCGATGGTCCTTTAGGGTCCTCTCATCCTTGGTGTTCAACCACTAGTGATTGGGTCAAATCATTGATAGTCACTATGTGTAACCATTGATGGTAAGACCTTAATACCTCTTCCCACCAAAACACCACAAAACTCACCTAAATCACACATTAAAATTCATAACCCTATTCTATAAGTCCATTACATATCTCACACACTCTTCACATCCACATTTACCCCACTATTTCACCTAAATTCATAAAATAATCAAACCTAGAGCATCATGGCCCAGGGATATTTTCACAAAATCTATCTACCCCACTTCAACTTACTCAATACAATTTCACAACTCACAAATTCAATTATGCTATCAATTACAAAACAACCCCTACCTCATTTTGTGATCATTGTCATGGTTAGAGTCCTTGTACCATTACTCAGCCATGTCCTCATCCACCCTTCATCTCATCAATGTGCACTCACCTTGACCACATGCAATCAACCACTAATACTTCTCCACCTTAGCAATATTAATGTGTAAAATACCAAATGAAAAAATTCTCACAACACTAAGTAACATAATTCAAATGGTAATAATGAATTACCATTTTCCTTTTTATGTCTCAACTTGTTTTGTTTTTCCTAACCATTGATGGTTAGGGTGATCATCGATGGTTGATCTTATGGATAAACCTAACTATCAATGGTTGAGTCCATTAGTCATTTCCCCAATTTTTCAATAAAAAACCCCTCTTCAAATTTGACCTTTTAGAAGAAATACATTTGTCTTGAAGTTCTTTTTTGATTTCATGCCCATGGAACTATGTAGGCAACATCCACTTGCCTAGTGCATATAGAATTAGCTCGACCATCCCCTACCAACACATACCCAACCTACCAACTATTACACCGAATCCACCTCAATGTTGATCATTTTTGACTCATACCATTTGAATGTTTTGTGATGAATTTTCATTAGTCACTTTTATTGTACTAAAAAACCTTACCATGTTGAACTTTTGAACTTTTATACCACATCGTGCACAACCTGACCAATTATGTGGTTTTATAGGAGCAATTCCTGCCCTAAATACTTACAAGTAATGTTGACCCTCTCTAGATGGCTTGATAGGCCTAACCTAATTAGCTATGACCAATGTTATGGACTTGTCACCCTTGTCACGTCCTTCTAGGATTGACATTATTTTTAAAAACATTGGCAACTTTAGTCTTTACAAGATCTTGACTATCACCATTAGTCATATTTTATTCATGTGTTTAAATTTCACATGCCCAACCTTTTATGTCACTCACCTTGTGACTACCCATTTACCATTTATAAAACCCTAACTCAATTTTGATTTTGCCTCATCAACTCTTAGTTTGAGGGGGAACACTTCCACTCATACTTAAGGCAACCATACCTTGAGTAGCCATCTATTTTTATTCTATGGCTTGTAAAATAAAAGTTGCATAATAAAAAGGGGCAAAATGTAGACACTCAAAAACTACACATGAAATATTTTGATGTTAAAATACATATTGATCCTCATTGACATTTATTTGACCACTTAATCATTAGACTTATTTACTAACTCAACTATATCAAGTCCCTAACTTCACATGTTTAACTAAACCATTTAATTATCTTTCTTTAACCTATTTTATTTTTAACTCTCAACCATCGATGGTCAGCCTAACCATCAATGGTTAGGTCCCCATACCTATTTTAAAGTATTAAAGAAATGACAAATTTATGTTAGATAAGCTTATCCATGAATGGTAACATGTTTTTAAAACTTCATTCAAAACATCATGAATTGACAACTTTATCCCCTATCAGATTAATAACTTCTTCCATCCTAATTAGCAATATCGTGTTACAAAAGGAGAAGAAGAGGAAGTGAAATGGATTTATAATCCATAACCCCAAATATATAATCTATAATATTGTATCCAATATGTCTTTCATATAGGTGTTCAACATCCTTCCAACAAGTAGGCAATATCATTGGATACCCAAAGCTCTATTAGAATCACTTTTATAATCCAAAGTAATATCACTATAGCCAAATAAATTCAACCTTCCACCATCAAGTTTCAAGTATATTTCAATTTTTTTTGTTGATTTATCTAATTTCTAACCTTCCTACCCTATAAGACCCATCAGTATTTTATTTTCCACTCCTCAAGCACATAACAAACTTCTATTTTCCCAAATACCCAATTTATGCCTTCTTTTTTTAATCATTATAGATTTACATAAGTAATTATTGATGGTTATCACAACCAATAAATATCACTTTAACCATTTATAGTTACCCAACCATCAACGATCAACCTAAATCACTGATAGTTCACCTAACCACTGACAATCGACATAAAATGCTAGCAAGCTATTTCAGCCCTTTAGCCATAGTCAAACCTAATTTTCTCTATTTTTATCTGATTATAGTAACTTTTTTAATTTTTTGGATCAAGCTCTAAAAATTTTATCATAATTATTAACCCATTTTTTCTATTTTTCTAAATAAGCATTTACTTTTTCTCCCTTGCATGTATTTACTTTCATGTCATTGAATGCGAGTATCCTTTCTTTTAGTTTTTATCAACTTAATTATTATAGTATTAGATTTATATCATCTTATAAATCAATACACTTATTGGATATAACTCATGCTAGTAATTCTAGTGAACCATCCATCTAACAAGCCCCTTTTCTAGTGTCTTTCTTATTTGTAGGTTATTCCTTCCAAGCCAAAGAGTTGTTTCCACTATCATCTAGATTCATGTGCACACTTTATTAGGTATTATTATACAAAAAATATTAATAGTTTAATTATTTACTTTTAAAA
This sequence comes from Torreya grandis, assembly GCA_037957365.1. Lineage (NCBI taxonomy): Eukaryota > Viridiplantae > Streptophyta > Pinopsida > Cupressales > Taxaceae > Torreya > Torreya grandis. The sequence goes on along the minus strand of JARHVA010001968.1, from coordinate 961,385 downwards.
TATTAAATGTGTGAAATAAGATGAAACATAATCATCAAAACTTAGTTTTAGGCCAAAACCCAGTTTTGGGCCTAGAAGGCCTATAGGACCAAAAGGCATCCTCAAGACCTATCAAGAAAGATGAAAATTTATGAATGATATTAATATATTGTAAACATAATATTAATATGTATTAAAGTAAATAATATTAGGATAAAATTTTAAATTCATCCATAAGGAGAAATTTGAATTCTATAATTCTAGACACCTATTCAAGCCACCTAATCAAATGCTCATATATTTCACCATGTGAAGAGTTTGTATAAATTATATTAAAATTATTTGAGTAACCATATGAAATTTTAATTAATTATAAATTTATGTTATGTGATGGGACTTACTTTATGAACAATTTATAAGAGTGTAAGCATGTCCAAAATGTTTGCAAACCCTACAAGCAAATTTCTTTATGTGGCTATCTTTTCATGCCATTTTCATGGGAACCCAATATTATAAATGAATTTGAGGGGGTATATATATTATATTTTAATGTAAATTAGTTTGGTATTTGAGGTTTTAACTTTATGAAACACCGTTAAGAAGGTTCACCTCCAAAACCCTCCAAAACCCTCATAATTACTTGTTTTGAGAAAAGTCAATTATATTGCAATAAAAACCTAATGAATCAACCTAAAACCTCTTAAAACATAAATTAAACTTATATATGGTACCTAAAATTATAATTTTATGTATGCAATTTTAAGGATCATGGTATAAATAGGTTATGGAGAGAAAAATTATAGAAGATGAGCTACAAGGTGGCTTACATAAAATAAAATCCATGAGGATTGAATAATGATAATTTTTATTCATCATAAAATCATAATATGGTAAAAAAATATCCCTATATGTACCCTTACTAGCTCATTTAAAATAACCACTTTGTAGGAAATTCAAGCTAGTTTGACCTAGTCAACTATGGTGACTGAGTTGTAAGTGTTTCTTCATCAAGTGGACATATCTTATGATGAGAATAGTTTTTATAGGTATAATACTCATTTTATTTGTATTTTTAATGGTCTTAAAGTGCATTAAGTAGGCTACTAGGCCTAAGTGGCCTAGTAGGCATATTTGATCAAATAATCAAAGAGAAAATTGGCATTGAATAGATATCAAGGAGTTAATATGGATTTTACACACAAATTATCTACTATTAAAATTTATTTTACATTAATAACTCAATATATAAGTTATAATTCATGCAAATAAGGGTTTAAGTGGAGTTAACTAATCCTAAAGTGCCAATCACTCTAGGTGACTAATCATGAGTTGACTAAGCAATGCATGCATATTCATTAGTTTTGATGAAAGATAAGGTATTTAAAACATTTTTAACCCAATTGAAGTGGATTTAATCAACTTTAAAAATTGTAATATCATTCATGCAAGAGAAGCTTAACAAGTCAATAGGCCCACCTTTTCTTTCTAATGCCAAAAGAAGGATCATGCAAGGCTTAAACACAAGGATATTTATTGAAGGATATTATTAGAAAATTGTAACTAAATTTGGACTTGAAATGATGTTTATTTCACTTCTTCTTTCTTCAATGCCGATATCTTTTCTACACTTCTATATATTTAAGATTTCAAACTAATTTTCAAGATTCCTCTCTTGGGCATGATTAAACTCTACCAATAGTGAGATTTGCAACATTTTGAGATGAATAAAATAAATATTTTTATATTTCATTATTCTAGTATAATGTGTTTATGTTAATTGATTTTCACATGTGGTAGTATTTTCTCCCTTGTCAATACCTTATCTCACCTAGTTACTATTATGCTAACTTATACAAGTCATGTTCAATGTTTGATGTAATATAATTGAGCTAAAAGTGGATACAATTGACTAGTTAGTGTCTTTAATTAGTCTTATTCCATCATTCCCTTCATTCTTTTATCACTTGATAAAACATCTATATGAAATATCGATGCATAGATGTCATTTGGAGTTGTAAATTCAATCATTGTATTATCTTATCAATGTTTTATATGTTCTAATACAATGAATGAACCATTAATATAGGTGCATCACCAATATTAGAATAGGATTTCCATTTCAATTTCCTTCTAACCCTTGTCATCCCTAAAATCAAAATGTTTTAGTAAGTTGAGTATAAGTGATACATCAGAGGAGTTAGCCTCATCAAAACTAGAGGTCTAGTCTGAGTACAAGTGTCCCACACCTCAAATCATTACAATGTTAGTCTAGGTGTGAAGGATATTTAGAGCAATTTGTTATCCTTCAAGTAGGGTGATATATAGGTTGCTAATAGTTTTTCCACACCTTATGGGACATAAATTTAGCTATTAGAGTACATGTTTGAGGTATATTGGTCTTTAGAAGTAGTTTTAATTACTCATATGATACTTATATTAGAGGTAAAATCCAATTTTTTTTCATAATTTAGTTGATCTTTATGTGTTTTTTAGGTTATGGTAACCTATAGAGAAGAATTATATCATTCATCTCCTTATCATCAATTTCAAAAAGATCTATTTACATCTTGTTATGATCCTCATGGCCCCTATCAAACCTACCATGATCCATATCATCCTTATGATGAGCCTGACCAACCATATACAAAGACTTATCATTAGTATGAAAGCTCATACTAGTCCTATAACAACCCTTAAGAATTTATTTATCTTCTTAATCAGCCCAATCTAGTCCCAAAATAATCCATCTCAATATTTAAAAAAACCTTGTTTGGCTATTAGAAATAGATTATAAACATAGACACTAATAAGAGCTATGGGTAGGATATTCCCAAGAATGAAATTCAAAACATAAGAGATAATTTGTAATAGGCTAAAGAGGTATGTGCATATTTCATAAGGCAAGGCCATTCAAAGTTTAGTGTTGATATTCTATACATAGGCGGTTTGATTATAAGCATTAAAGAGAGGTTGGTAGTTTATGAGAAATACAAAGGTCATCACAATCAGTAGTATGTTCCCATAGATCTCCCCTTTTCCCTTCATGAATGTTAAACCAATGTGTCATATCCCTCAAAATTTAATTCAAGCCTTGCCTAGATTTCCTACTTGGAAATCTATCTAAGAGATACCTTAGAAAGATAAATAAGTATGTTTTGAAGAGGCTAATATTCATGTTTCGCAATAGATCATACAAGATCCTTCATCTTTAGTTTTGCAGGTAGACATTTATAATTAGTTGGTTCATGATTTTGAGGCTCATCTAGCCAAGCATGTTGAGCTTGAAAATCAACATCTTCAGTATCCAATGGTAGTTGTAAAGGCAACACAATAGTAAAGCCCTTCATTCATTTTCATGTATGCAATAAGTAATAAATAAGAAACTCCTAAACCCAAGTTCATGAGTTGGAATAAGATATAGCAGTCCATGGAGAAAAAACATTCATGCATAACTCAAGTTAGTGAGGTGAAGATCAAGCAAGAGATCATTCATCATCTACTTTACCCTCTTCAAAATCATAAGTCCTTTCTTTCATGGAAATTTATTTAATAAATAGTGCAACAGAAAGAGAAGAGGTGAAGGTGATCTAAGAGGAGAAACTCTATGAGTAAAATTAGGTATCAATGGTAACATCTTTTGACCTTTCTCATCTTCTTGAGTATTTTTAGGGATCTATCATGCCAATTCTTGAAAATGATCCTCTCTTTTGTGAGGTGAATGAAGAAGCTTCAGCTAAAGTGATAGGAGATGAGAAAGAGGTTTCAATTCAAGATGAAGAGGACATCTCCATTGAGATAATCATAGGTAAGGACAACCATGACTTAATCTTTCATAATGTCAAAGAATATGAATTACAGGATGAGCTGAAAGTAGAAGATGAGATCCAATAATAAGTTTTAGATGCTCATCAATAGGTTATTTCTCAAGAGATTCTTGATCACATATCAATTATGCCACATCAAGACATTTCTCAAGAACTTGTAGAGGTTACCATTGATGAATGAAAAAAAAGCCAAAGAAGATAAGTATCAAGGTAATAATTATGATTTTTGACACAAATATATGTATATTTATAATTAATATCAAGTTGTTTAAGGTCTCCCACTTTCTATTGAGGATGTTAAAGACTATTCAACTGCTAAATCTATCAAGTTTTGCCAAAAATAAGAGCAAGTTCATGATGATGAGAAGAAGAAATAAATTTTGGTTGAGTTGGTATCTCAAATAATTTTTATTAAATACAAACCAAATGAAGAGATATCATCTTTTAACATGCCTAAAGAGATATAAGAGGTCAATAATGAATATTTTGACAAGTCACTTGTACATATGGAATAGAATAAAGGTAGTATGGTAGACATATCAGATCATTTGTAGCTAATGAATTAAGAATTAGTGTCCTTATTCTTGTAAAGTATAAGAATATGGGATGTGGATTATTGGGTATTGGATCCATGTCTTAAATCCATGCACCTGAGAATATAAGTAGAAGGTCCAACTACATCATCAAAAAGTCATGAGCATTCAATTGCTCCAATATATAAGAAGAGGATATCAAAAGATGTAAAACATGTTTTAAAGTTCCATGGTGGAAAAAATAGATTTCCATTTGACCTTGGAGGAAATATTTTCACTTCAGGTTAGTTATTATAGGTTTGTCTTATGCCAATAAGTAAATAACACAAGCAGTAGTCTATTTCCATTTTATTATGTTTGTCTTGCTTTCATGTTTCCTTAGGTTAGTTGTCCTTAATTATTAGTTTTGTTATTATTTCCTTTTAGTATTGTTGTTGTTACAATCAAAAGAGGTGTTAAAAAGCCTAAAAGAGTTTGTTTGACATTTAAGAGAGTCATCAATTCAATTTGTTATGTTTTAGATTGCAATCATCATGTTAAAACTAGTAGGTTCTCTTGACCAGTAGGCTGGTCAACCCCTATGAGTTTTCAAAAATGTTGGTAATTTTTCCTTTCAAGGCCACATAACAACCCCTATAATCTAAAACTTTTTTAGCATACCATCAATAGCCTTTTCATGATAATTAATTGCGTGATTTTTGGCCTGAAAAGACAAATTTTGGTGTTTGAATGATAAAATTGGCATTTAAAATGGAATAAAGATATTGAAATTACCTTTGAACATATCCACTTACATGACATTATCCTAAGTCTTAGGCTTTATAATTCAAAAAGGTATTTTAATGTAATTTTAAGCCAAAAAAGGTTGATTTTGAGCCCACACGTGCCATTTTTAACCCCTAATTCATGTTAAAAAGCTTAATATTTGTTTTGACATTATAAAATACTCGTGGTATCCTTGAAATGCACTAAAATTGGAAATGGAGGACTCAATTTGTGAATAAAAAGGGAAAAATAATGCTTTTTCATACACTTTCAATCTAAGGTATGGATTTTTACAGACCATTCCATATAGCTAAATTTTGAAGTAGGAAAATCAAGGCATGAAATATATTCATGAATAATTTTAGGGGAATTAGAGGCAAAAATCCCCAAAACTAGTTTATATCTTTCAATTGGTTTCTTTGAACATAGGGATATGCCTTCAGGATTGATGTTGGTAAGATTAAGAGAGAGAAGGTAAAGGTCTAATTTTTTTCAAAGAAACTAGACTCAGAGAGCTTCCTATTAGAGCAACTAGTTTTTAATTTTCTCTCCTTTACCTCATAAACCATACCTTTGAAGTTAAGGTATAATTATGTAGTCTTGCATCCCTGAGAGTAGTTGGTTTTCTATAATTTCTCCTCATCAGGGCATCATTTCAAGAAAATTCAAGATTGCATGGATTATTAAGGACATGTAATTTATTTCCATGACATTATTGAAGCCCTTCCCACATTTTTTAATATCAAACAAATCTCAATAAGATAGGGTGTGCAATCTATAATTTGGCATGCTTCTAAAGGAGAGTTGTATGGTCTATGAGAGAGAAAGGGCATAAAATTTTGTTGAATTATTGTTTGAGAAGGTCTCCATCATGTTAATTTTTCCTCTCCTCTTTTTTTTGAATTTTCATTTTTTTTTCATTTTTAATAAGTTCATCACGTCCTCCCAAGATTTCTCAAAGAGTCTCATTTTAGCAAAGATTAAGGGTTTTTAACACTTTTTAAGGTTTTAGCATATGCTTATGTTTAAATTTCAGCCTATTATCCTTTTCCAAAATCATCCAAAATGATATGGTTTGAATATGATATGTTCATTCTTGCATAGGACTCATAAGTTTGGCCTTGACATACTCCTAATATCTCCTTTCCACCTCTATTTTGTTCATCCCCATTACCACTATCATAACACTACAATTCTTATTATGTAAGGCTTCCTTTAGTTGAGGTGTTGTAAATGATGTGTCCAAGGTGTCCAAGAGTGTCCATGAGGTTTCAAGTAGGCTATTAGGTCAATGAAAAAGTGTGCCTTAGTGAGCATGCATCGATCTTATAGTGTTTACTTGGTTAGGTAAGATGGTGGATGTTGATGATGTGTTAACCATGTTTGAAGGGTCATATGTGTGCAAGAAGTGCTTGGTATACTTTTGGAAGTGAAAATAACTCATTTGGGTAGTTTTCTGAAGGTATAGGTTATCCTAATCATCTTGGTAGAGTTTTTTTAGTAAGTAGATTGATGACATCAGAATTCACATGTGGGAAGGTATTAGAAGAAAGTGGTCACATGGGTCTATTCAGTTTTGACCTTAGAGAATGTGTTTTAAATTTAATGCCTTGACATGATGTCTATAAAAATTTATGATAGTGTAAATATTCTCTCCCAAAAATATTTCATCATTTCCATACTTAGCCAAATTTGCATTTTTTAGTGACTGTTGGAATTAAAATATTTGAAATTTACAAAGGAAAACCAGTCTATAGTGTTTTGTTTATAACCTTTGATTATAGATGAATTCAATGATGGAATTTCAAAAAAAAAGTGGTAAATAACTTCAAGGTAAATCTATGGAAATTGATTAAGAAGTTTGACTAGTCATATAATTGCATTTATGGAGCTTCAAAGTTGACTGAGAGTTTGACTTTCTTTTACAAGTAACCTATATAGGATGTTTGTGTTGTTCTTGATGGTGTTTGGATGTTTAATGATGATTTATCTATTTAAGAGTTTTTTATAATGCCTAAGGATAATTTTTATGTATTTTTAATGTTTTACCAATCCATGTTCAATATGAACCTTTACTTACAAGTTGACTTTTTGTTCGTTCATGGTGTTTTCATGTACAAGCCAAATAATTGAAACGTTTTGCATATGCATATATATGTAGTGATAATTTTAATAACTTGATGGTGTCTTAGGGGTCATGTGGCATGGATCTATGTGATTTAAATTATTATTGTGTTTCTATTTTTTCTTGGTGAAGTGTTAAAGGGATGAATAGGTCTCTATGGACCTAAAAAGTCCACTTAGGCCTAATTAAAAGGTTTTATTGCATAAGGGTGATATATCAGTGATATGATCAACCTATGTAGGTGGTTTTGATATTTTTATAAGTGGGATATAAGCCTTAAGATATAAGTAATGTATTTGTTGACCAAGAAGGGTTAGAGGAAGAATCTTGTATAAGATCAAGTATATTAAAGCCTTTATAGACTAGTTGTGTGTGTGTGAGCTCAAGTGAATGATATAGGTGTTTTGAGGAGAAGAGACAGGTGGTAAAACATATCAAATAAGTGATATGAATATTTCATAATTATTTACAATGCTGAGAAGGATCTCTATGCATGGAGAACTAGGTTGAATGACCAATTTGTGAGGAGGGTGACCTAGTTGAGAGAATGAGCCTAAGTGGATTGTATGAGGTAGAGATGTAGGTTTGTAGGTGTTAGAGAAAGATAATTTCATTATCAGGAGTGTCAAACATTAGATCATAGGTGGAGATAAATTTAAAGTTGATTGATTTGGTGCTTGATCATCTAAGGGGTTTTAGCCTCCTTACTAATTGGTGCTAGATAAAGGTCTAATGGGTGATTGACTAATTTAGGGGTGGGTGTTCCTTGATCAATTGGTTATAGTCTAAATGAAATAAATACCTTTATATTATAGTATTCCAAAGCTTTTTTTAGTGGGTTTTCTTCCCCATGAGATTTTACCACATTATTCATGTGTTATGTGCTTTGATATTGCATTATTTTATTTATTCATTGAAATGAATGGTTTATATGCTTTATGAATGTTTATGTTTAATGGTTATGATTTTTAAGGATTTTAATTGAATTTTATTTTCTTTCATCACTAATTCATCCTCCCCCTCTTATTGATTGTACTTATAATAATTGGTATTAGAGCCATACCTTCTTTTTAAGTTTAACCATTTAAAGGTGATCAAAGGTACAATGGGTAGTCATCAAATGCAAGGTGGTTTCTCTAATAAGTAAGCACCACTATTTAATGGATCCAACTCTAATTTTTGGAGTGCAAGTATGAATGCCTACATCATGTTTCTAGGTTTTAACATTTGATAATTTGTTATGGATGGTTATTCCACACCTTATACTCCTATAACTAGTGTAGATGATAAGAATTTTAGTGAGAACAATTCAAAATCAATGAATTCTATCATTTATGGCCTATTAAATTTTGTGCTCACCAAGGTGATCAATTAAAAGTATTTCAAATAAATCTAAGACAAATACCAAATCATCTATGAAGGGTATTCAAAGGTTAATTTGGCTAAATTGTAGACTTATAGAAGGAAATTTAAGGGCCTTAAAATTAAGGAATAATATACTATGGCATCCTATTTTCTAAGGGTTGATGAGGTGGTGAACATGATCAGAGGTCTTGGAGAGGAGATTGAAGAAGCTACTATAGTACAAAAAGTATTAAGGTCTCTCACCCTCAAGTTTGATTCAAATTTTTTCATTGTATAATAAGTTCATGATCTAACCAAGATGAAGATGGATGAATTTCATGGCATCCTTACTACCTATGAGATTAGAATCAATGAGGACAAACCACTAAAGAAGGAAGCATCCCTCAATTTGATCAAGGAGGTAAATGGCAAGAAAATTAAGTCTTGAAGACTTTGATCTTAATGAAGATCAACTTGAAGCTATGATTTCAAGAAAATTAAATTGAAGATCAAGTAACTATGAAGGGAATATTCCTTTTAAATGTTTTTCATGTGTTAAACTTGGTCATTTTATAGCTAAGAGTCTCGATAGAGGCAAGTCTAAATATAAGGATGCTCATAAGGATTCTCTTGAGGATGAGAACAATAAATATGAGGGTCCTAAAAAGTACAAAAAGTTATTCAATAGGAGAAATGAAAAGGAGTCATACAAAGATAGTAAGATGAGTTACCATGAGAAGATAATAACTCATCTTCTAAAGAAGGAAACACATCAGATAGTGATGATTCATCTCATCATGAAAACAATGAGACTTCATGATGATGATGATGATGATGGTTAATGTTATTTAGGAAGATATCTCTTTGGTGGAGATAGATCAAAGGAAGAAGATGATAAATTCACTCTTGAATAAAAATATATGAACACATTGTAAGATTTGAAGCTTATACGAGGCAAGAATAGAAATCAAGCATCTTTGTGCAAGATGTATGATAAGAAAATTGGCTTATTTGAATAAAGAATTAGAAATAAAGTCAAATAGCATGATAAGATCACTCAACATCTTGAAACTTAGGTTTGTACCCTTACTAAAGAGGTAAAGAGTAAGGATGAAGAATGTGTCAATTATAAATAAGAGATGGAGTTTTTTTAGGTGAAACTAGATCAAGCTATGAGCAAGATTAAAACATATCAAAAGTTTGATAAAATAAATAAAAATGTTAGTGAGATTCTTGATAATAATAAATTACCTAAAGATAGGACTGGTCTTGGTTTTAGTCATGATCAATTGAAGATAAATACTATGATAAGTACAAGTTTATTGAATAATACTATGAATAATCAAAGGTCTTGAAGTGACAGGTCTAGACTTAGTTTCATTGAAAATCAAGGAGAAAACAAAGGATTCATCTTTTAAACCAATAAGAGGGAAAATTATATCAGCCACCCAATGCTATAACATACACAATTTCCTTTAACTATCATTTTTGTCATCAGTTTGGTCATAGGATCATTGACTACAAAATAAAATATCCTAGTAAGAGATTTGCATGTAATTATGAGAAAGATAATGATAAATATGAAGAATATCATCAATCAATATATTCAACTAGTCCAAAAGGAAAGCATGGCATCTTATGCTATAGGTGTCAAGGTATTGGTCATATTGGAAGGTCTTGTAATGCCTTCATCAAGAAATCAAATGATCAAGTGCATGAATGGGATAATGAAACTTCAAGGAGTAATCATGTATCCCATATAAAAGGTATGTACAATTAGAGTAACTTCATTTATTTCACATGTCAAGAGATAGGTCACATAGCAAGGTTCTATAGGAACGGTTAGAATTCTACTTCAAAAAATGTCAATTCTAACATGAAGAAAATAAGCCATAATGAATGGAGAACAAAGGACGTGAATGAAAAATAGGTTCAAAATGGATTTTATGTCATGACATAATAGTGTGCAAGTTAAAGTGTCAAATAGTAAGAATTATCTACCAAACTAGACAAAATAATCATGAAATATTCCATGTCTAAAGGAAAGAATGAAGTTAAGGACCCATTCAAAGTTAATTAGATGATGAGTTAGGACTACAAGTCAAATGAAAGTATGAGGATATGGGAGTCTTGTATTTTTTGGAACCTTTAGTCTCTCTATGACAAGTGGGTGTATCTACCTATTATTCTTAAGAGACACCTTTCATATGTTGAAGTAAGTGTGTGTAATCTAGATGATGTACATGATGCCATAATCAGAGCATGGGTATGAAGAGTTATTGATTAGTCTTTAAGACCAATGCTATTATGGTAAAGAGTTGATGTTTTTATATTTCTAAGAATTATGTTGATTAGAGAAGAGGATTTTAATTTTGTATGAGTCATAAGTGGGAGAAATAAGATTCATGATCTTGTTCCAAAGGTTTGTGATGAAAATCTTCAAGAAATCTATTCAAGGACATTAGTCCTAAAGGTAAGTTTTAGTCAATATTTAAAGCTTCGTTTAGTTGGTCAAATAATGTAAAATGAAGTTAAGATTTAATTGGAGTGTAGAGAGGACTTTTACAAGTGTATTACATGGGTTCATATGTGATAATTTGGTCAAAATTACCTTTCATGACCATTTTTTTAATCATTTTACTTAATATTCACTCCCTAGTGAGAGATCTTCATGTAAAATAGGTGTATTTGAGGTTTATAAAGAGAAAAAGGGGTTGATTCCAGATGTATTTTATGTTTCTATGTGAAAAAGTTTCTATGGAGATGTTAGAAGGTTCCCATGATCTTTGTAAGATGTTTTGGCTTTGTGACTATTATGTAAACATGGTTTACAGGAATAGTCATGAGATTTCTAAATGTCAAACAAAGATTTGTGAGTGTTCAAGGTGATTTTATTGCATATAAGGGTATGATAATATTATAAAAGTATGATTTAGGTTATTTTAGTCTTTGAAGGTCTCTTAAGGGCAAGTTGAATATTTTTGATGGCTCTCGAGAATGATAGTCTTTACCTAAGGGCTAGTAGGTCAAAAACCATGTTTATGGATGTATGGGTTCCATAAGTATTAAGACCTCAATAATTGGTCTATTAGTTTTATTTTATAACCTCTAGCTATGAGATAAGTTTTAGGAGATGGCATTGACTGAAAGATGGAAAGCTGACCATGATTCTTATTGATGCCCTAGTGTTTTAACCCATGTGGGTTAGTGACCTCCCAAAGGAGTTGAGGTTTGAGGATACTTACTTAGATGAAAAGGCCAAATAGGTGCTCAAAAATTACTTTACAATCATCTGGATGTGTATAGTTTGTTCTATGTTTGAGCATTTGTCCAAATGGAGGGTTAATTGATAGGTCAATTTGTGAAGGAGATATTGTATAGAAGAAGATCTAGATGATGAAAATTTTCATTCATGAGGTGGAATATGAGTGTGCATCAGATATTAAATTTCAAGTCATGAAGATCTTTACATATAAATTTATGACCTATGTAAAATCTAGAAGGTTTATAAGACCTTTAGGCAAGGCTAGTGTGAAGAAAAGTAATTTTTGGTAATTTTATTCAAAATACAAATGTATGGTTGTCCTTGAATATGATTTTTAGTTAGATTTATGAATCATGTATGTTTGAGAAAGATCTTTAATGTCCACTCTTCATTCTATGGGTGGCTTGTGAGAGAGAATTTAAAGATAATTATGAAGTTTCATCATGGTTGGAGATGGTATAAATGTGATCAAGGGGTGCCTAAGCTCAAGTGACTTAGGTGGAGTCCCTCTCAATGTTATTAATGTGTTTTCATATAGTTTTTGATACTCTTATGTGTTTCTTGTTCATATAACAGTGCATGGTCAAAGAAGAAGTCTTGTTAATGAATAGGTTTGAGGTAATCATGATAAGAAATGGTATGCATAGTGATAGGGTGAGTTTATATCATCTCTCAAAGGAGGTACCTTATTTATGTTTGATTTTAAAATATTTATAAGTCCTCAATATCATTAGGTAAGCCCACTTTTTCATTATGTCAAAGGGGAAGAAAGTGTTATAGAGGGAGAAAGAGTATGTGCATAGCTTTGTGTTGGTATTTACAATTGTTTGAATCAATTAAAAAGGGTGAGATTGTTAAGGTGTTTTCAATGATGTCTCAAAGGTGGCCAAGAGTGTTCATGAGGTGACAAGTAATATATTAGGTCAATGATAAAGTATGCCTTAGTGATCATGCATGGAACTTACAGTGTTTACTTGGTTAGGAAAGATTATGGATGTTGATGATGTGTTAACCATGTTTGATGGGTCCCATGGGGTGTGATTAGTGCTTGGTGTACTTTTTCAAGCAAAAATAATTCATTTGAGTAGTCTTGTGAAGGTCTACATTATCGTAGTCATCTTGGTAGAGTATTTTGAGTAAGTAGATTGATGACATCAAAATTCACACATGGAAAGGTTTCAAAAGAAAGTGGTCACAAGGTCTATTTAGTTTTGATCCTAGACAATGTGTTTCAAATTTCATGCCTTGAAATGATGTATATCAGAAATTATGATAGTGTAAAGTTACTCTCCTAGGTAGATTTCATCATTTCCATGCTTTACAAAATTTGCATTTTTTAATGACCATTGGAATTCAAATAATTAAATTTTACAAAGGAAAACTAGTCTATAGTGTTTTGGTTATAAATTATTATGATTTATGAATCTAGTGATGGAGTAAAAATAAAAGTGGTAAAAAAATTCAAGGGAAATCTAGTGAAATTGATTAAGAGGTTTGATTGGTTGTAAAATTTCATTTATGGAGCTTCAAAGTTGACTGAGGGTTTGACTTTATTCTACAAGTAATTCAATAGGGGTGTTTTTGTTTTTGTTTTTATTTATGGTGCTTGGATAGTGTTTTAGAATTACTAAGTATCATCTATATGTATTTTAAAGGTTTCACCAATCCATCTTTACTATGAACCATTATTTTGAAGTTGACTTTTTGTTCATTCATGGTGTTTTCATGTACAAGGTAAATAATTTAAAGGTTTTGCATATGCATAGATATGTAGTGATGATTTTAATCACTTGATGGTGTCTTAGGGGTCATATGACATGGACCTATGTGATTTCAATTGGTCTTGTGTTTCTATTTTTCTTAGTGAAGTGTTAAAGGGATGCATAGGTCTCCATGAACCTAAAAGGGATACTTAGGCCTAATTGAAAGGTTTTATTTCTTAATGGTGATCTATCAATGATATGGATAACTTATGTGGGTGTTTATATCTTTTTATAAGTGGGATGTAAGATTTAAGATTTAAGGAATGTCTTTTGACCAACTAAGAAGGGTTAGAGATATAATCTTGTATAAGAGCAAGGATATTAAGGACTTTAAAGACTAGTTGTGTGCGTTTGAGCTCAAGTGGATGATATAAGTGTTTTGAAGAGAAGAGATAGGTTTTGAAATATATAAAATAAGTAATATGAATATTCAATAATTAGTTATAGTGTTGAGAAGGAGGTCTATACATGGATATCTAGGTTGAATGACCCAGTTGTGAAGATAGTAACCTAGTTGAGTGAATGAGCCTAAGTGGTTTGTATGAGGTAGAGAGGTAGGTTTACAAGTGTTAGATAGAGATAAGTCCATCATCAACTATGAAAAACATCATATCATAGGTGGAGATTAGTTTGGAGGTGATTGAGTTGGTGCTTGATCATCGAGGGGGTTGTAGTCTACTTCATAGTTGGTGATAGCTAAAGTTATAGTGGGAGCTTGACCAAATTGAGGGGTGGGTGCTCATTAATTAGTTGGTGTTGGTCTAAATTGAATAAATACCTTTATAGGAAAATAGTCCAAATATTTTTTTAGTGGATTTTCTTCCCCATGAGGGTTTCCCACATAATTCATGTGTTATGTGTTATGTTCTTTGATCTTACATTATTTTCTTTGTTCATTGTAATGAATGGTTTATATACTTCATGACTACTTATGTTCAAAGGTTAAGAGTTTGAAGGATTGTAATTGAATTTTATTTGATTGTATCACTAATTCAACCCCTCTTTTAGTTTTTTTACCTCTAATACCTTCCACACATCATTTATGTTTTCACACCATCCATTCACTTCCCCCTCCTTCCATTTACTTTCATCTCATGAATAACCATCAAGGGAGTAAAGGGATGGTTTAATAATTTTAGTAATTAAAATATGTTATGAAAACCTTGAAAACCCTACTAAACTATCATGAAACAATCACCTACAACTAGTACACCTATATTCAAGATATGTTTCATGAAGATGTTGCCTTAAGAAATTTGAAGTTAGGGTTATCACATGAAGGAGATTTAATACTTCTCTCAAGATGTAAGAGATGATAAGGACAATGATCTTATCCATGAGTGGTGACCTTCTCAATGTTATTTTAAATCTTTGTTTGTATGGTTCAACATAGTATAGTCATCCTATAGTTGAAAAAGGGGATAATCTCAATGAAGGTTGGTCGTGATGGAAGTGTATGAGTTAAGATGAACATCAATTAGGGAGTATTTACCTATATATGGTTTCATTAGTGATAATAAACCATCATTAAGAATTCAGTTGTCCTTTAAGATCCACATATAGGCCTATACATAAGAAACCTATAGTAGGTATGGTTCAAACTTCATCAAAAGGCCTATCAAGGTGAAAGAAGTCTACAAAATTTTTAAGTTAATGTATAGTTAATAATGGAGATGAATAACCTCATAATAGATCTATAATTAAGACATGTCAATATTAAAGAAGAGGAAATGCACCTAAAACTAACTAAAATCAAGGTACAACCAATTAGGTGATTCATACTTAAAGGTGACTTCAAGGGAGATTCTTTATGATGTAGAGTTTCAAAGAGGTTATTGAGTTGTTAATCAATAATCATAGAAGAGAT
Organism: Torreya grandis; assembly: GCA_037957365.1. NCBI lineage: Eukaryota > Viridiplantae > Streptophyta > Pinopsida > Cupressales > Taxaceae > Torreya > Torreya grandis. The sequence goes on along the minus strand of JARHVA010001968.1, from coordinate 945,920 downwards.
CAACCCATAGAAACTATGTATATTGGAAAAGTTCCTAAATCATACTTAGACCTTGAACTTAGTCTATATAAGCTTAAACAAAAGTCAAACATAGTCATGGTTAGAGGTGTTGATAAGAAGGCTTGGTTAGAGGTATAAAGTGATAAGAAGGCATGGTTAGAGGTGTTGATTATGTATTTTGATAAAAATAACCACATTAATAGTGATAAAATCATATTTGGTCATAAATAAATACTCAAAATCACCACCTACAATCCTCTTAGAAGGTAGGACCTACCTCCAAGTTACATGACCAACAAACACAGTAGCCTAATGGATAGTCACATGAGCAATGGAATTTTCTAGAGATTTTGATGATGAAATGAGAAAAATGTCATGTGAGGGTGTCTAAACATGATATATATTTAGATAAACTCAAAGAAAGCTACAACCATGCTTAGGATAGGCATGTAGCCATATATAAGGGTTTTCAAGCACAAAGCCTAAAGAGAAGTCAATTCAAAAAGATGTTATAAGAAGACATTGATAATACATACTCATAAATATATATTCATCATCTCCAAAACTAAAAAAGTGATATAGTTATCTATAAACATCAAAACATTCATCTACAACCCTCTCACAAAGTTCGAGCCTATTTCTAAAAGGTTGACAAGACGATGAACCAATTGTGTGTCATGAAGTCTCATTAGTGAAGGAATCATAAATGGATATGATAAAATGAGGTTAACTAATGAATAAAGGCTCCAATCAAGAAAAATTTAGAGTCAATGGTCAAAATTACACCTATAGCCCTATTGGAATAGGTAGAATTCCAAGTACAAAGGGTTGTTAGAGTGGTTTATTTGCAAGTTGATGACACATAGGGTCTAATGATGAAGTTTTTATTAAATAAAGTGGATCATGAGAATAACATGATGAAACATATTTAGGAGGAGGATAATGCTAGATGACATTGTATACAGTTAAACAACTCCAAAATAGTCTTACAACCATGCTAAGCACAAGTTTCTTCTTCAAATTAGCAAATGAGATGATGGCATAGTGGTTCAAAAGGACTTTCATGATGGTATGTAGTGTACATAGTGAGAAATGAACTAGATGAATTCAAAGCATTATAGAAGATATTGTCAAAGATAAACTACAATCTTTTCACCTCAAGTTTGCAACTACAACCCTTTTAGAAGGCGTGTCTTTCTTTAATAAAGAGGAGTGTTCAAGAATAATAGTCCATGATGGAGTCTTGTTTTTAAATTATATAATTAAAGAGAATAAATTAATATTATTTCATCAATAATCATGAAAGGGGGTTTTCCAAGAAAGATTCATAGTCAAGTACACCTTCAAAATCACCACTCATAGCCATACAAAGGTTAGGGTCCTCTCTCACAATCTCATTAGGTCAAAGTGAAATTCAATACCTATAAATTCAAGAAGTGAACATATTAGGTATCTTATCCATCTCAAGTGAAAATTTTACACCTCTAAAAACTATTCAAGACTACTAAAGTAACTATTGACCAAATTTGACTTTTAGGTCAAATAGGGGCACCCCTAGGTAAAAAATTGACTTTTATTAATTTTATGGTTCAAATATAGGTGTAAAAAGGTGTTTTATAGTTTAATTAATGTCATTTGATGTTATAATAGCCTTGGTCATTAGTTATTTTAGTCTTTAAAATATTTTTTGGCCATTTTGAGGTTAAAAGGGTGTATTTAATGAGTTGCATGGATTTCTTGGGAAATGTGAAGGTTAAAAAAGATGATGGCATGCCCCATGTTTCCTTATAGTTCTTAAATAACTAATAAAACTATAAAGTTGTAGGTTCTTTAGTTAAAAGGGAAATTTTCTTGGGAAAAAGGAGATTTTAGAAATTGTATAGCTCTTTGGGAAGTCTACCACATGGGAAAGGATAAAAAAATTCCTCTTCAACTTCCCAAACCTTAGTTCCACATTTTTTGATCTATAAATTTCATTTCTTGCTAAAAACTATTCTAGTCCCTTTTTACCTACTTGGGAAGCAGAAGTGACTTTTAAGTTTTTTCCTAGTATGTAAAACTCAAGAAGTTTCATCAAAAATGATTTTGGGAGGTTATTTTAAACTCATATACCTTAATTTAAATATAAGTATTTTGAAAAATTGTATCCTGTGATTCATGAACCATCCTCATGAAGTTTACTTTTCAAATCTACTTGTTAATATGTGTATCCTACAGGTTTTGCATTGGTTTGAGAAGCTTTTTACAATACAATAGATGATATTAATTCCAGATGATTTTTAAAAGGTACTATAATTCCTTACATTCTTAGTTTCAATTTTAAAGTTGATTTTATGTGAAAATCATCTCAAATTTGTAGACTGGTCTTATGTGTGATGATAGGCTTATTTTCACCATTTCCATATTTTCATGCTTTGAAAGTGTCTTCAAAGGGTTATGTTAAGTTAATTCACATGTTACCAACTTTAATTTTTATCTCATTTTATTCCAATTTCTCTCTCTAAAGTAATCTCCATGAGTTACAGTTATATGCAACATTTAGGCATAATTTTGCCATTAACACACAACTTATAGGTATTTGAAAAGGAAAATCATGTTAGAGTCAATGTTTAATACTAATATAGGTAATTTATTATGGAAAGAGTATGCATTTTCATGATTGAGAGTGGTATAGAGCTCATATTAAAGACTGATTCAATGCTTACTACCTATTTTCCTTTTCATTGCCTGTATATATGAAAATGGTCACCTATAGGTGACAATACAGAGAATTGAAGAGTGTTATTTTGAAGATTTGAAGCATGTTGAAAATTTCCCTAAGGTGATAGTGTGTTGATGAGGGAATAACATACTAATCTGAGGGTCCAAGTTGGAAACTTGAGGTGAGGGACCCTTTAAAGCATGGTATGACTGAGTTCAAACCCATTTTCCTTGAAAATGTAGAACAAAGGTTTGGGAGGTTTTGTTGACATATTGTGATAAGGTTCCTAATGTTTTTAATGAATTATAATGATCTTGATTGATATAATTGATCATTTAAAATATCCTTGAAATTTTTGAGAGGAAAAGGATTAATGGAGGATGGTGTTTGAGAAGGATAAAATTGTCCATAAAAGCACTGTACGTAGGTAGTAATATCTACAAGCTTTGAACTATAAATTGAGCTTAGAAATTCAAAGAGTAATAAAGGAAAATTTACATGTGTAAAAGACCTTATGGAGTGAAATATATTCAATTGAGCATTGAGGCCATTATGAGAGTTTTATTAGTGAAGTTTTAAGGTCTAATATACACCTACGTGTCATGCAAACAACTAAGCATCCACCTACAACAAACTACCAACCTTCACAACATTCATGACAAGGTTATAAACATGAAATATATATCATATTAGAAATTAGAATATGTTTTAAATGTTTCAAATTATCCCAATTATGTGGGGGAGTCGTTTCCAAGGATTATATGATAAATATACACCTACATGACCCTATAGTCACTGTGGATGATTGTGGATAAATAGGGAATTACAAAAAAGATTTTAGGTGATAGTTTAGATAAATAAAAGTGAAAAACATGAATCAAATAATGTTACAAGTGTATCTATAGTATTATTAATGGGACCTTAAATAGTGTTTCAATCTTGACTCATGAAAATTAAACCTATAGAAAGTTACAAGCAGAGTTTCTTAGCCATGAAGAGTTTCAGTTTGTGATCTCAAGTGCATAGAAAAGGGTAAAAGGGAGTTTATAATGATAATATAGAAATTTTATCACCTCAATTATGATTATGGTGAACTAAATCAGCTACAAAAATTATAAAACAATCTTACTCAACCCCTTATAACCCTATATGTACCTACAAGTAGGGTAATACAGTCAACTAGTCTTGAGGTTTTCCTACCCCAAAGAATGAGGAGATCAAGGTCATAATTGAGGTTCATCATGGGAAACTTAAATTAGGTATTATAAATTGTATTAAATATCTAAAAAATTCATAATAACCTATAATTAATGTCAAAATTATCAAAAACATAGTTAAAACATAATGAGCAGACAATGTTCAAAGGGTTGTTTCTTTTAATGTTGGCATTGCAATTATATGAGAAATGAGATTGGAATATATCTTCCATGGTTATATAATTTTAATAGAATAATAATTATGTATTTTTCAATAAGATAAATGTTCTAAACAAACTTCACACAATCTACTCTCTAACAACCCTGCACAGAACCCTTTCCTAAAGTCTATTTTGGACATTTCATGTTTTGAAGGATCTATCTTGGGAACCAAGGGATATTTATTTGTGTATGAAACCCATAATAATTTAATATGATCCTAAAATATTCATATTTCCTAATAAAATTGGGTAATTACCCCCTATTTTGTCTCAAATAAGGGGTACTTCCCTTCATGCATATATTGTCAATCTGGGGAAGAAGAGTGATAAGGTGAGGTAAAGAGCTGAGAAGACCATTTAAGAATTTTTATAAATTTTAAGTACATATAATTAAATTTTGGAGATCAAAAATCATTAAGGAAACTAAATAGAGATGTCTAGAATGCTAAGGTTGCAGCCAAACCTAGTAAGCTCATTTTAAGGCCTAAAGACCAAATGAGGGACCAATACCACTTTTAGATCTTGGTGAAATTTATAATTGATTTTAAATTGTATGTATGAACATATAATTTTTTTTCAATCATATATTTTTTAGGGAAGGCCATGAGGAGTCATTTTAGGCTTCAAGGATAACACATGCCTACTAGGCATGACCAGGCCTAGCATCTAAAAGGGGGTCAACTTCATTATTCGATTGGGATGGGAGTTAAAATTAGTTTGGTAATGTCCATGGGGTAAAATAAGAGGTTATAAATACATTATAAGGTATATAAAACCAAAATAAATCAATTTTTGGGTCCAAAAGCAATTCAGGCATGTAGGAAACAAGAAAACAAGCTTGATAGGTCGGGTTTTGATACTCATATCTTATTAGAGTCTTTACATGGATGACAAAGGATTTTAAGGATGTTTTTAAGGGTATTTAAGGCCATGTTTTTTTAATTTATTTCATGTTATATGTTATATTTTTATGAACAAATCTTAAGAGGTTAAATAGGATTAAAACCCTTGTTAAAACCTTGCAAAGACTAGTTTGAGAAAATGAAGTTGAATAGATATTATAATGAGATAGTTTGAATATTATGGTTATTTTAAATTTTATAATACTCCTTATATATTCTCCTCATACTTTTTATTTGTATGGATTTGTATGTATGGGCTAAGAAATAAGTTATTTTTTACCATTTTGTGCATTATGTTGGCTACAGGAGGAGTCTGATATGAAATAAATATTTTAATGAATATTTAGACATTTTACAACTCCATATGGTCATTTATTACTAATAAAAAAATTATAAGTATTCAAACAATATCTCTCCTTTCAGCCAGTCAAAATTGGCATAGTGGACACAAGGGTGAAAAATCTATGTGTGAGCCTTTTTAAGGTGTACCTAGGTATTCTAAGGCCATTTATATTGTTTTTAAGTGTCATACACTCACACCCATGTATTTTCATGACAAATTATGCAATTTTTGAGGCCTAATGTGTAGGGTACATGAAGGAAGAGTTTTCTAGATAGTAAATGATGATCGCTTAGTTTGGGATGATTCCAGATGACCAGGCCTACAACCAATGCATGGAGAGGCATGCCTGAGACCCTTACACTTCATTATAATAATAATACTTGGTACTAATCAATTATTAATCATTAAAATATGGATATTCATGAAAGCATATTTTCTAAGCCAAGATAACGAGTTTTATGCCACTTTTCATAAATTTTATGCTTTGAATTTACATTTGTAATTATTGTAATTGCATAATTCATACCATACCCTATTAAAATTAAAAATTAATGCCTTGAATCAGCTTGAAAAGTGTCTTTTTGACCCTTGGGTTTCTCTCTTCTTCTCTCTCTCTTAAGTTCTATAAGAACTCATCATTTTGGCCATTGTACTTTATGTTCCACCTAAGTATGATGAAGCCCTACTCAAATGTATACCATTTGATAATTAATACTAATTTTTTTTACATCCTCCATGAATATTATTAGTGTGTTCATTTGGAATGTCTAATTTTGCATAAGTGAAGACTATGGATTCCTTGGCATGTTATTTCATTCTATCATCTATTTGCAGTTGGAAAGATTCTTCTTGTAGGGCATGTGAAGTGTTTTAGGAAATTTAAGGGATTGAGTGGGTTATTATTTTAATTATTTCACTCATAGGACTCTTATCTAGTTCTCCTATCTTTAAAAATTCATCCATAATCTCACAATGTAGCATTGATGTAAGAAGATGAAGATTTGAGAAGCGTAGTTTTAGTTTATCCTTAGATTTAAAGTGTAAGACGCATGTGGTTAGAAGTCATAAATATATTTTTTCTATCACCTCCCTTATGATATATTTTTTTCAATTATCTCTCTCCATTTTCACCCCCCAAGTTTAGTTGTATTTATGATCCAAAGTGGTACATCAAGGGAGCTATCCCTATCTAGAAATTCACCTCATCTTTAGGCTACCCACAGACTTAGAGGTATTTACATGGTGCCAATTGGATGAGGAGATATTTTCCATTTCCTAAAAGGGTTAAAATCTAATTTAAATTTTTTTTTGGCATGCCAATTGGGACTCTTAGTCCAAGAAGTTGAGATATTTTTGGTTTTGTCTCTTAACAATCAGACTTTAAAGGCATCTACTAAAGCATCAATGACAACTCCAAAGATAAATAAATTGGTAAAGAAGCCTAGGTTTCCTCTTAAATACTATTTTAAAAATTTTCCTTTGTGTTCTTTCTTTTAATGAAATTTCATGGCTGACTTTGGTGTTGAGTTTTGTTCTTTACAACTTGGTGAGACATTGCAAGCTTGTACCATTATTTATAACCAAGAGCAAGTCCTTAATCAAACCTTTCATGAAGTGTACCATCCCAAATATGGTTATTTCAAACCTCAATATGATCATATTAAACCTTTTCATGTTTTTTATTTGTCCTATATCTAGTCTCCTCAAAATCTTGCTTCTCCTAGTCAACCTAGCCACTTCCCAACTCCATCCATTTCCACATTCAAGAAGACTCTTTTGGGATATGATAAGTACATGTTGGAGCTTAATAATATAAGAGTATATGGTTAATATTTTCCTATCCATTCCATTTATAAAGTGATATATTCATTAGAGTTGGTCAAAAGAGAGTGGGTACCTATTGAGAGAGCCAATTAGCTAAGGATCACAAGTGAGATGCTTGATGTGAGTGGCCTAGTTTCTTCCTTAGAGGATAAGCTAGGATTTCATGAGAAGAATCCTTACCAAGTATATAAAAATTTAGATACACTTCCCCAAGATTCCTATTATCCATTTTTTATCCTTACTCATGAGCCTAATTAGAATTACCAAAGTCATCCTTTTCCAAATCAAGTGGAAGAAAGAGTTAAAAAGATTATCCTTGTGTTTGAAGAAAACCTTGATAGACAAAATGAGTTATACAATAAGTAAATATAGTAGTCTATATTAGTATAAAATTAAGATTATTTCAAGCCCTCATTTCCATCTCACATTACATCCCCACAACCTCAAAAAGAGACTCATAATACCAATATCTTAAGTTGAAACAAGATAGTAGAGTCATAGGGAAAGAAAGAGGAGAAAAGTCTTGACAAAGAGTGTGAATTTGAGAATAAACTTGATCCTATAAAAACCCATACCATAATTTCTCAAGAAAATAATTCAAATCCCATCATCATAAGCTAGAGTAAGATTGTGGAATAATAGGGAAAGAAAGAAGATGGAAGCATTATCAAGGAGTGTGAAGTGGAGAATGGAGTTAATCCTTTGCAAGTCCCTCTCACACTTCCTCAAGAATATTCTTGTGTTCTATTCCATCCCTCATGTATTCCTCATACTATTGATGATTCCTATGAGATTTAAAAAATAATTTTCCAAGAGAACCTAGCCAAACAAATTGAAGAGTTAGAGGCAAAGATGAAATTGCTAAGTCTAGGTGAGATGGAAGGTTTAAACCCAAAAGAAGATCCTATGCCTAAACACACCCCATCCAACCTTCCTCAAGAGATTATTAAATCCAAATCAAATGTGGATGAGGTGTTTCTCAAGTGGAAGAAATAAAATAAAGTGGTTTTAACCCAAGGTCTACCTTCCCTTCCTCAAGAGCTTCTTCAAGAGCCTCCTACATTTCACTCTCAATATGATTTTGAGTTCTATATGCCACCTCTACCAACTAGTTCATATTTTCCTTAACCCATCACCCTTTACCTTGATGGAAATGTGGTATGGGAACCTAAATAGGAGTAGTTGTTTGATAAACAAAGAGAACTCTTTGTTGAATAATGTTTACCTCCTTGGTAGCCTCATTGGACTAAGTCACATGACTTCAAAATGCATAGTCTTGGAATCACAAAGAAGGAGATGGAAGATCTTGTAGCCCTTGAGAACAAAATTCCTATTATGGAAGTTGAGATGAAAATTGAGATCCCTCGAGAGGTCCCAAATGATGAAGAAGAGGTGGTATCTTGTGCTTAAATTTATGATTTTTTTGATGAGGAAGAATGTTCTCCTCTTGACAAAGAGGGAGAAATGGTTATTGATTCCACCATCACTTTACAAGATACAATGGATGAACAAGAACAAGTTATTAATCATCATTTATATGACTTATTTGAAATAATTGGAACATGATATACATTAAGGAGGTTATGATCTAATTACAAATGGAGAAGGTAGCCTTGGCACTAAAGTAAGTATACAAAAGAAAAGCATCTTTTCAAATCTATCTTTAAAGAGTCATATGCATTTGATGATGAAAATATTTGAAGTCATAAATATGGGCTATCATCCTCTCAATTAGTTGGGAGATAAAAATCAATTTTTTAAAGATGGAACAAGCTTATATTGTCCTAAATCTTCCAAAGAACATGAATCTACTCACCTTTTATCCATGCTTACTAAAGAGATACTAGTTGATCATGAGATGAAGAGTGGCCAATAGTATGAGGTATGAGTACATGTTCAAGAAGAGTATATCTAAATTGGAGACCTATTTAAATATGATTTACTTGAGGTCAAATCAATTAAAGTACCAAGGAATAGGTCTAATCCACAAAACATTCAATCCAAGAAGAAACATGCTTGACACTTTGTTTTATCTCACCATGAAGATGATTTAAGGAGTTTTCATTTTGATCTTATAAAGGAGGTATGATTAGTCTATCATTGTGTATAGTATTTTTTTATTTATTTCCTCTAAGTGCATTGATCACAAGTGTGTGTGTGTGTCTTGTTAGTTTTGTTGCCTTATTTTGTGTGTGTCCTTTACTTTGTGTAGTTGAGGTAATTAGTGGTCTTGTCTTGATCAAAGTAAATGGTTAAGGTTTCCTTATTTGTATTAGAATTTATGACTCCTTAAGCCCAATGGAATAATAAGGATACTATTTTATTTAGTATAGCATGTGTACTACCCCTATGAGTCACCAATTTCTTTGCCAAATTTGACTTTTAGGTCAAATTGGGGGATCGCTAGGTAAAAAATTGAATTTTAGGAATTTTATGGGTTTAATATAGATATAAAAAGGTGTTTTATAGGTTAATTAATGCCATTTTATGTTATATTATCCTTGGTCATTAGTTATTTTAGTCCTTAAAGCATTTTTGGGTCATTTTGAGGTCAAAAAGGGTGCATTTAATGAGTTGTATAGAATTATTGTGAAGTGTGAATGTTATAAAATATGATTTCATTCCCCATGTGTCTTTATATGTCTTACCTAATTGAAAAAAATGAAAAATGGTAGATCCTTCAGTTAAAAGGGTAGTTTTCTTGGGGGGAAAGAGATTTTAGCACTTGTATGACTCCTTAGGAAGTGTGCCACATGGTAAAGGATCAAAAAATGCCTCTTAAACTTCTAAAATCTTATTTACACATTTGCTTTGATCTATGAATCCATTTATTACTCAAAACCATTTTACTCTCTTTTACCCTTCTTAGCAATAAAAAGTGACCTTTAGGTTTTTGCTTGGTATAGAAATCTCAAGACATTTCATGGAAAGATATTTTGGGAGGTTGTTTTAAACTGATAGACATTAATTTAAATATAAATATTTTGAAAAATGGTGGCCTGTGCTTCATGAACCATCCTCATGAAGTTGACCTTTCAAATTTACCTACTAATATATGTATCCTATAGGTTTTGCCTTAATTTTAGAATATTTTTACAATAAACTTTCTTATAATTGTTCTAGATTATGTTTAGTATGTTACCTCATGAATTTAACTTTTATTTTCAAGTTTTAAGCTTATTTTATGTGAAAATCATGTCAAATTTGTAGACTAGTCCTATGTGTGATGACAGGTCTATTTTCACCATTTATATATTTTCATGCTTTAAAATTATATTAATAGGGTTGTTTTAAGTTAGTTAACATGTTCAAAATTTTATTTTTTATCTCATGCCATTCCATTTTCTCTCTCTAAATTAATCCCCATGAGTTGTAATTATATGCAAAATTCAGGCACAATTCTACCATTAACATATAAATTAAAGGTATTTGAAAAGGATAATCATGTTAAGGAAATGTTTCATACTAAGATAGGTCCTTGATTATGGAAGGAGTGTTTTTTTTCATGCTTAAGAGTCATCTATATCTCATATTGAAGACCAACTCAATGCTTACTACCGATTTTCCTCTTCACTACCTATATATAGGAAAATGGTCACCTATAGGTGACAATACAGAGAAATGAACAGTGTTATTTTGAAGCTTTGAATAATTTTTAAACTTTCCTTGAGTTCCTATTATGTTTATTATGGTATATCACACTCATTTTATGGGATAATTTGGCAACTTGAGGTAAGAGAGCCTTCAAAGCATGGTATGACTGAGTTTAGACCCCTTTCCTTGAAAATGTAAAATAGAGGTCTGGGAGGTTTTGTTGACATATTATGATAAGGTTCTATAATTAAAATATTGATATATTCAAATATAATGATTTTATATTTCATAAAATAAACAAATATGAGAGATCATAGAGTGATAATTGACAGCAAAATAGAATACTAGATAATATAACAAAGCCACTTCAAAGGGGAAACCTCCACATCAATGCACTAATATAAAAATAATTAACATAATGAATAAAGACTAACCACTACCTCCTATTTATAGTATAATTAGCCAAGGTTATTCCATAGGCTAACCTATCTAAGAACATAGAGAAATGTAACAAATAAATAAAAGAGGTATGTAATCCACAAGTCAGCCACACATATCCCTAGACACACCAATGGTTAAGGGCATAATAAGCCCCTCCCATTCAATTTTTTTTTCTTAGATGTTATGGAAAATATAGATGCTACTTCATAAATTCTTCATCCTCCCAAGTGGCATCTTCACATGGAAGATTTTTCCATTTGATCAGGTATTCTATAATTACTCTAAAGCATAGTTGCTTGGTGTACCTTTGAAGGATCACCTTAGGATCAAGAAAATATACCTTCCTCATCCAATTTTGGTAATTTTTTTTAAATTCCAACTCTATGTATAATGACTTTCTTCATGCATGATATATGAAATACTAGATGTATGTGAGTGGGTGAAGAAAACTCTAACTTGTAGGCCACACTACCAATTTTTTACAAGATCTTATAAGGCCCATAATACTTAGGGGGCAACTTGTTATCTTTTTTTTGTTGCTTTAATGACAATTTATTCAAGTGTAAAAAGTTTCTCCAAAATCTCTCCCTTTTTCAAATGGTAATACATGCCTTTATAGAAAGATCGAGCGATATACTAGTCAGTTGTAAAATACGAGTGTACAAAGATAAGGATAGTTGTCCTCATAATTTAAAACACATGTGTTTTTCACAATCATATTGACCTAGAGGTAAATATGATAAAAAAATAACATATGCCTTAACAATGGAATATTATATTTCAAAAATACTACAAAATTTTACAAAATAGAATACTGCTTAATTGGTTGGTGGGGTCCCTGCTTGTCATTATTGGAAGATGCTTATGGCTTTAGCATGCTACTCAACAACTAGTTATAAATACACAAAATGATTCATAATACATTCATCTTCTTTATCTTTCAAGTCATCAAGTTCCCTATCATTCTTATCCATGGCTTTTTTAATTCTCCTAGCTTCGTTTATCCTTTCCCTTATATTGAATATTATGTCCAATATCTTGTTATTATCAGCCCCAGATTGACCTTGGATTTTTATTTTGATTTCTTGGGTTACCAAAGTAGCCATATCCTTGAATTATTCATCACTTATAATTTCAAGGGTAATGGGTTGTGAAATATCTATAAGCATAGTTCTAAGAAGCTACTCAATCCTTGCAATTAGATATTTATCATCATCTAGGAGTCTTTCCATATTATTTGCCAAGATCTCAAACATTAAATTTTTCCAATAATAATTCCTAGAATTATGCTCAATTATCCCAAACTAATGGCCTTGAATCCTATGATCTATCTCTTTGCTCAAATATTGATGAGTTGGGAAATTTTATCTTTTGAGGCTTGATATTAGGTGACCAGGCTCCTGGCTAATGAACACTACCCCTTTAATGGACTTTGCCTCAATTTCATTGACTTAAGTGATTCAAACATATCATATAATGACTCATCAAGAATCTTGATCATGGCATCTAACACTGACAGAATTTCTTGCATCTGTAAGTTTTCTTTCTCATTTTAGAAATTTAGAATCTTTTATTCCATACCTTAGACTATAGCCTTGTCCTATGTTGAATGGGATTCAATCAAGCTTTCCATGTCCTCCTCATGAATGGTAGCCTCACCAAGCTTTTGGACACCCACTAAGTTTAATCCTACAAAGGGTTCCACCTTTTTAAAGGTGAATTCCTCTATTCCAATAATTGTTGTCCTAGATGTTATTCTCTCTAACCTAGCTATTTTAGGGTTGAAATCAATGGTAGTAACTGGTTCTTTAAACTTGGGAGGTTTTGGGACCTCCACATTGAAGCTACTAGATGATCCTAAAGCATCCATATTATTGCTTTCTAGCCCTTAAATAGACACGATTATGCTCTCTTCCTACTCTTTCATCATGGCCCTTATCCATGGCTTCATGTCATCTTGAACCTCAATGTCAACAACTATTGTCATAGCCCATGAATGGGAAAGAGAGGGAATCTTTTTTAGTTTCTCATAAATGAACCAATCAAGAATGATGATTCCATGAATATGGAATTCATCAATAAAAAAATTTACCTCACTGGTGAGGTGAGGGATGGTCAACCTTGGTCTCTTCCTTGGTCCCATAGGAACTAATGCTAACTCTATTTTTTTCTTTTCTATGGATGCCATAGGGATAGCCTCTTTTTTTATCTTCCTTATGCTCCACCTCCCTATCTGAGTCATATTCCTTTTCAATCTCCTTTATTCCACCCTCAAATGTCTGTTATAGTCCTAAGGCAATCATGTTTAAATATTCTACTATAGAAGGTGCTCTTTATGGGAGTGTTGAAGATGGAGGTCCCTCCCTAGGCCTTTCTTGTAATTTTATCTTTCCCACTTTTTCCTTACCCTTACCTTGTTCATCTTGGCCTTGTATACCTTAACCTTCCTTAGGTTGATCTTATGGTTGTTGTTGTTCTACTTGGGTTTGCCCTTGAGTTATCCCATATGGACTAGGCAACAAATGATATTATAGAGGATGCATTTGACATCTTTCCCTAGATGGCTTGTCATCTCTAATTAACATATGTTCTAGCTTGATATTATGACCTTGAATCCTAGCCAACACCTCTTCATAATTCTAAGCCTTGATGTACATGGTGCCATCAACACTAATTTAATTTACATATTTAGGCTTTAGGAGTTTTTTCATCTTTTAAGTGGATAACCACTATGCCTTTAGGATCCCACATCTTAAGCTCATCAAGTTGAAAACCAAATGAATCCTAATGTTTTGCCATAGTCTCTACTTATTTCTAGTATTATAGTATGGTCTTCCCAATGATCAGGGGGAAGAGGTGGAAAAGACCTTTCTTCTTTTCTTTACAAGTGTTATCAATGCTAGTTAGGAACTGGTAAACAATTTCTTGTTCAACTAGTTTGCTAAGAACATATACTAGCAATTTGCACGGATGGGACATGATGCCCTTAATCCTAATGATTGTCCAGTCAAGGTAGAACCATATATCTCTTATAAATTTAACATATTTCTTGGTTAGGGGGTAGACCTTAGGCATATAAACACCTATGATGGCCTCAACTATGGCTAGATAAATGAAATCAAAAATGAACTGCATGTGGTTCCTATATTTAAAAATATGCAATTTGGAATAATGATGTGAAATAGTGGTTTTGCTATTTGGGGACCAATTCCTAATTCCTAAGAAATTTATAGAGGTGATCAGAGTGTTTAGGCAAACATCATGTAAAATTACTTGGACATCTTCCTTTTTATGGTAGTGAACTAGTTGGAGAGGGAGACACTAATCAAATCTCTAATTAGAGGGGTAAGATTTTATTCCACCATGAGATGGATGAAGGATACCCATATTTTTTTTACATAGGTGGTTGAGGGGGATCCAAAGGCTTAGTTTAATAGGGTCATTATAACCCTAATTCTTTCCCTAAATTGGATGATAGGGATCTTTCCTTCAAAGTCCCTAAAGACATGGGGTCCTTGTTATAACAAGGTCTTAGGACAAAGTCTAGGTCATGCTTGGAGGTCCACACCTTGATTTTGGAAAAATCTACATGGGGAGTGGGAAGATTGTGATACCTTTAAAATTCTATATGAGAAACATATGTTACCCTTTTTAATTTTCCTTCCCTAATGATCCACTCATTATCAAGTTTGTAATCAACAAAAATAGAGGCAAGGTTATCAATGCAAGTAGTTCCTTAAGTTTTGACATAGCATGGTGGAGGCCTTACATTTTAATAGTGAATAAGTCATAATACATTTGGCTTACTAAAACAATTCTTTGTTCTTATTTTATGATTAGTTTTAATTCTTGGATCATGAAAAAGAGCTCAGACCAATTCCTTATGTTTGGCAAATTCAAAGCCTAAGTATCTAACTCTATATCCTTAAAGACCCATCCTTCCTTATCCATTGATAAGTATAACTCAATACCATCTTTCATTATCTACCTATGAGCTTCCATTATCTTTGTTCCTATGAATTGTTTATACTAGTATCAAATGGTCTCTGTGAAAGATCTCTTACACTCAAAAACACAATTTATCTCTCTTATGATCAAACGATGACCAAATGAATATAATTGAGTCAATTTTATGTAGGGTTTTAGGGTTTAGAGCTTTAATGGTGGAATATATCTAGAATTTGGATTATACATGACTTAGATCTGATTTGGACCTTTGCCTTTATACCTTTGTGTTTTCAAGCCCACAAGATCTTGCATTTTGTCTTTTTTTGCTTGCATGGCACATATGTAGCATCGGTCTATGTATTTTATGGAATTTTTCATAAATACATTTAGAAAACTAGCCAATGGCATTTAAAATTCCTCTTTTATTTCACTTCATTGGACTAAAATCTAGGACTAGTGTAATTTTTTTATTGTAATCTGGGCCCTTGCCTATAATTGGCTCCTTTGGTTCCCAACATTATGGTTATGACACTTGAATATTTTAGGTGCCTCTTCATGCTCTAAATACTATGTTAGTCCTTTATTTAATGATTATTTTCCATGCAATAGATTTATGGGATTTTTAAAATTCATGACTGCCTTCACACCATTAGATCAAGATCCAGTGATAAAGCATGAAGCATCAAATCATCCTATCAAATTTGCCTTGAATGTGATTTCACTACACATCAGGCTTGTGGTCTCTTTGGTCCTTGTTGAAAATTATTTGGGAGACTTCACATCATTGGATTAAAATTTAGTGATAAATCACATGTCATTAATCTATAGAGATGCCCAAACATTACATTAGTGTACTATTAAGATCGTGAATTAGGCTTGAGTCCCTTAGGCTAAGGTTTGTTTTTCCCATTAATTATGAAGCAAACCTTAGGCTAAGGGATTTATTCCTAATTTTTCATAATTATATGCAAGGGGGCCATGGCCTACATATTCTAGGCTAATGTTTACACTATGTTTAATAAAGACCATGTATGCATTGATTTAAAATATTTATGGCAAGGATTTAAAATATGCTCAAAGGGTCAACATGACATAAGGGTTTGATAACACATAAGATTTTATTGTATTTGATAAAACACATTAAAACCTTTAGCTAGATACACTTCGTCTAAATTTTATGTTATGAGGATTCTCTTTTTTTGAAATAGGATTTATTCTAAGTATATAATTTAAGGTTCATGATGTTTTTAATGAATGTCATGGGGACCTTAATGTATAGGCTTAGACTATGTTTATTTTACACACTTAGATTATAAGACCATTTCCATATTTTTCAATTTGAAGACTTCTAGTGTTTGAACATTTTTTGAGTACTTCCCTTAGTATATAAAGCCATCTTTGAGCTTTCAAACAATATTAGGGAGTGAATTTTGATTCTGAGCATAATAATTCATCATATTAAATTTGATGATCTCATGGACATCAAATACATCCTCACAAATGACAATTGATGGTTACACAAATGTCAATTTTAAGCTAATGAAGTTTTTTAATGGGCTTGAAATTGATGATCACAAAAACATAAATACATCCTTATAGATGTCAAATGATGATCATGAAAATTTAAATTTTAGGCTCATCAAATTATTATGACCCAATGTGAGAATTCCACTTGGCATGTCTATGGGATCACCTAGGATCTTAGACTATGTTCACTCCATTAGATCAACATTGGTGATGAAGCATCAACCATAAGATCATGATCTAGAATCTCACTTATGATTGGTTATTTCTATTAATTGAGGTCTCTTTCTTTCAATCCTTGAATGTGGGAGTGCCACATGTTGATTTTTTAGGCCTTTTGTAGTCTTTTAACTTTTAAAATACATCTCACACCATCCAATTAAGTCTTCATGAGTAAGTGAGAAGCATCGATCATGATCTGAGGGATTGAATGTGATTGGCTTGATGGGATTTATGAAATATTTTGTTTGTTCTCATTTTTCCATTTTATAAAATACCATAATGAAGAACAAACCATTAGAATGTCTAAGATGCATGATATTTAAGCTAAATTTCAAGATTTATTCACTCCATTGGATCAAATGTTGTGTTAAAGTGTGGGCCATTTGATCTTATAAGATGCAAGGAAGTTAATTCAGGACCACAGATATATAAAATACTTAGGATTAAGGTTTTAAGACCAAGGTATTGCTAGTATTAATAAATACATCAAGGCCTTAGTATTAAAACCTTAGGCTAAGGTATAAGCAAGGGACCAATCCAACATAAAAAAGAGGCTCGAGGAACTAGAATTAAGCTAAAGTGTTAAGAATAAAGTCTCGTTAGTATTAATAAATATAATGAGCCTGAGGATTAAAACCATAGGATACATTAGGAGATTATTAAAAGGACCCTATATAATGAACAACATGTTAGGCATACAAAGGAACTATTAAAGGGGGAATTTAATACCAAACATTTTAAGTTAATTTTTAGCTATGTTAAAAACATGACTAAGCTTAAAACATGAGATTTATCTTTAGGTCCAAAATGGTTTTTTAAATGGTTCCTACTAATTTTATTCCTACCATATTCAAATTTAAACTAAGGGTTTTCTCAAGGTTTAGGGACATGAATCTCTTAGGGACCAAAGCCATGGAACCTACAACTAGAGTAATAAAAAAACCTTTAATAGTGATGTTAGTCTAAATTAAAACCAAAATAAACTAAAGAAGCCTAGATTTAATAGAGTGGATGATCTTAATATTCTATAAATGATGCTATCATGCTAAATTTTTATGTTCAAACTTCAAGATTTCTTTAGGGTCCCAATTTTCAAAAACGGGGGTATGTTGGTCCCAACAAGAACCACCAAAATAAAATGTGGAATAGGTAGAAGAAAAGATGGATAAGGTAAAAGTATCAAAAAAATTTGAGGTATATAGACACCCACATCATCATGAGAGGAAATAATCATAGAGGCATGTGAAGGAGTGTCATAACAACAATCTCTTTGGCTATACAGTAAACTAGAGTACGATTACTATAGATATGCATGGAAGATAAATAATAACTATTATCGTCAGGTATAGAATCATAGCAGCACAATAGCCTATGAATAATGGAATTAGTGGGAAAATCACTATTATAATACATGGAAGAAAAAAAACTATGGTCATGAATGGATTCAATGTAGAGTAGCAGAATATGGTACATGGAATCAAAGGATGAATTTTTTTTCATGAACACCAAGATAGTAAAATTATGATCATAAATGGAATTAAAGTATCACAAAGGAATTTTTAAAAAAGGCTAGAGAGATATTACCTAAACTATTGCATATATATGGTTATATGATTGTTATTAGAGACAAGTGTGCAATGATTTGAAGAACACTCATTATTCAATTTCTTCCAACGTTTTAGGGATGAAAGATGTAGAGGAGGGAAGAAATGATATTTTATTATGGATATGATATATTAATGTATATGGTTTGATAGATATACTTATATGTGGCACACCCCCCCTTAGTTAGTTATATGGGTCCAATATTTTATAAATGAGTAACTTGTTGAATTAGTGCATTGGGTAATGTTTGACCTACACTGGTATTAAGAGGTTACCCATCCATTTTTAGTTATATACAGATCTATATAAAGGAGGTGAATATAATAATAAATCAATAAAAAAAGTGTTGTGTCTTCTCTTTAATATAAGGATATTGGAGGTTGTCCCATCAAAAATACAATATGGAGTTATTCCTTCCTAAATGAGTATTGTATAGTATTTCCCTAACTTAAGGATATTATTCTATTTCTACATATATTGAATATTTGGTACTCTTGGCCAACCAACATATATAATGTTATGCTAATATACATTATATTTTATATATTTGAAATATTATAAGTGTGGATCATAACATAATTTTCTTGTTTCCCTATAGTTTTATTGGGCATGCATTAGAAAGGTTTCTTTATCTATCCAAGAATTTTGTTGATAACTTCGATGACTTGTCTAAGAGATTCATGTATCACTTATCTTTCAATGTCAAATGCAAACTGACTATGGTTGATATATATCAAATTAAAAATTAAGAATGAGAAAGCTTTGATAATTATTTACAATGGTGGTGATCCTTAGCTAGCTAAATCACACATAATATCCCTAAAAAATAATTAGTTATAATGTGAACTGCTAATCTATATTTTGACATCACTCATAACCTCAATCTTATTTACGTAATAAATTTGAATAAATTATTGCCTACAAAATATATATTGATCAATCCCTTATCAAAAAATGGATAATCAAGATTTACTCTTAGAACCAATCCCAAAACAAGGCTCAAACATAAGCTCCTATGCAAGTGTAATCAAGTATATTAGAAAAGCCTAAACTATTTGATGAGAATATACATTTTTTAGGAGATGGGGTAACTTAATTACAATATGTGAAAATAGTGCAACCACTGCTTATTCAGTAAAACCCACTTACTCAACCTCTTACTTTGGAAGGACCACCTCCAAGAAGAGGTCATTATCACAATAAACTTTTTAGTAATGTTTGTGAGCCTATTGAGATGGTTTTCCAAAAGCTAGTTGCTACTAACATGATCATTTAGTAAGTACCAAAATAATTTTCAAAAAATCATCCTAAACCTAATTGGTATAATGAGAATGATTTCTATGATTATCTTTGGATTAAAGGTCATTTTATTCATAGAAATGTGAATATTTTCCATCTTAATCAAGATTTTGTTTAAAGTAGTGAAATAACATTAGATAATGTGGCCATGACATCTCATTAGGATTTAGGTATTTATCAAAACCATTTTCCAAAATATAATACCAATAACAATTAGAATCAAAATAAACTTCCTCACAATTAGAATCAAAGACACAACTAGTAATAAAAAAAACAAGAATAAATTTTAAGACACCCACTCCAATCAAGTTCAGTATAAAAGTGTCCCTTATGACTATAATGTTTTAGGTTGCATCACTATGGACATATTTATAGCATTAATATAAATATTGATCTAATTTCTAATAATACCTAATAACCTTTACCATCCATTTTAGGACCTGTCCATTTTCTTTTAATCCTCATTTGGTTTTTAGTGGTCCAAATTCCACTCAACAACCTATAGTTACCATTTCAAGCCTTATTTCCTCCTCTTTTAATCATAATAACCCTCTAAATCAAGGTTGCACAATCAAAAATCAATGCTCTAAGGTTACCATTCAAGGTCCCACACCTTCTTACTCCAAAAATCCCATTGAAGGTCCACTGCCTCATAAAATTAATCCAATTGATCATATTAAAAATAAACCTTATGATATTGTGGAACAACTAAAAAATAAATTGATGGAAATTTCCACTTTAGTTTTATTGTGTACATCAAATGTCCACAAAAACATATTGAATGAAATTATAATTCATTCTAAGGTCCTAAGTGACATTTCACTTGATTAATTTTAGAAACTTATGATTCATCTAGCTCTGTACCAAAAACTCATGTTTGATCAAAAGGATATGTCATCCCTTGTACCTTTGCATAATAACCCAGTTTAAATATAATCAATCATTTTCCAACATATATTTAAATGAGTCCTCATTGACAATGGTTAAAGGATAAATTTTTTAACTTTGAATAAGGTAAAACATTTGGGATATAAAATAATATATCTTTAACCAAATACCATCACTATCAAATCCTATGATAATGAGGATCAGGAATTTCAAGATAGATTTTGTTTATCTATTATCATTGGGCCTCTAACCCATGATACTCTATGACATGTTCTTGATTTATAACTATATTATAATTTAATCCTTTGGTGACTATGGATTCATGAAGTACATGTTATACCTTTTACTCTTCATCAATGTATTAAGTTTCCTCATTATAGGTTAGAATTTACTATTCATGATGAATTTCATCCATATAAATTATGTAAACATTTATAAGAAGAGTATGAAAGATAAAACTATTACTTTGGAATAGAGCCTATCCCTACAAAGGATAAAGAGGTAGTTGATCAACCACTTGAATCCAATTATGTGGAAATAAATAATCTTACCTCTGATTCATCTACACCACCTAATATAATATCTAAGAATTTTACTATTCAAAATAATGGCTTTAGGGAATACAAAATTGGAAATGCATTTCAAATAACAAAACTTCATAAAAAACTTAAAACATATGGTAGGCCTAAAGTTCAAATTCCTAAAATTTAATGGTACAAGAAGGATAAATCTCATTAGAAAGGACATTTGGTTTTCATCAAAACCACTTCCCAAGATCAAAAACAAATCCAAACTGATGATGATTCATGGTTATACAATGATTATTTTACCACTTTATATCAAAACACAAAGTATCCTATTCCAAATAAGATAATATATGATCAAGACTACAATGGTAAAGTCCCAAGGGAAAAAAAACAAGGACTTATTAAGCTATTATCAATTCTCAAAAATAAAAGAACTCAAATTACTTGATACGAACTACCTCATCTAACATGGATAATGCTAACAATGACAACATTCATATTATAACATTTATGATGAGTTGGTTGATACCAATTTATTTGATCCTAATACCATTTGTACCATTACTATTATGTTATATTCCTCTCGTCTTTTACTACATAATCCCTAATTGATCAAATAATACCAACAAGACTCTTACATACCATTACATGATTTTCATAACAATGAGGTAACCCATGAATTTATGGGCCTTAGAGATAATTTTCCACTTGGTGATCACAAACAAGGATTTGTTATTACATTTGACTTTTCTTCCTATTTTGGAGAGTATATGAACTTCCTTAGTCATAAATAAAATTAAACACTAAGGTCCCAAAGTGAAAACCTCTTTGAGGCACTTTTGGAATATCCTAAAAGTAAAGAAAAATATGAGTCCCATGGTGAAAACTTGTTTTAGGCACCATTGGATGGGGAAGTTAACCCCATTTAAAATTAAGCCCAAGACTCCTCTAGTTATATGACTTCATGCCATATAGGGATAAATTTAGAGGATCAAAAATTCTTTGATCAATTAGCTCAATATTTCATGCATTATTTTACCAAATGGCCTTTCCTAGAACTTAAAGATTAAAATTATTCCTTCTTGAGTAAAATAAATGAGTCAGTCAAGACAATATATGAAGATGAAGACAAATGTACCACATTATTAACTATTGTAGAATATGGTTCCACATTATTTGTGGAGGATACCACCAAAATAAACATTAAAACACATGTTCTAAAATGGATCAAACTTGGAGTGTATATCACTAAAAAGGAATGTGAGCTTCTTATTGTCCTCATTGATGACTTTATTCATATTTTTTCATGGTTTTATTCATATGTTCCTAGCTTTGACCCTATTATAGTTATACATCACCTTGTGTACACCCTGATGTTAAGCCTATTAAGTAGAAGTTGATAAAAATGCACCCTCAAATATATTTATTATCAAGAAATAATTATAAAAATTGTTAGAAGTAGGGTGTATTTATCCTATTCATTATTTAAATAAGATATTCAACATAGTCCCAGTCAACAAATATCCATAAGGAGTTTGATTATGCACTAAATTTGAAGATATCAATAAATCATGCCCAAAAGATGACTTTCCTTTGCCTAACATTGAAATGTTTCTCAGTTCCATGATAGGGTATGAGATGATATCTCTTATAGATGTCTTCTCATTATATATTCACTAGAATATAAACACAAGACAATGTTCAGAACTCCAAGGGGAATATTTTTCTATCAATTGATGTCATTTGGCCTAAATAATGTTGATGCCACATACTAGCATGTATGACTATCATTTTCCATGACATGATGAACTATATTATTGAATACTAAATGGATGATATTTTGGGAAAATCCAATACCATAGCATGACATCTAGATTTATTATGAAGAATATTTGAAATGATTTGTGAATATAAGGTAAGGATTAACCCTAAAAAGTGCACCTTTGGCATTACTTTAGGAAAAATACTAGGTTATATTTATCTTACCGAGGCATATAAGTTGATCCATCGAATTTTAAGGCCATTACATAAATATCTCCATCTTCTAATTGAAAGTAATTTTTTAACCTATTGGGAAAAATTCAATATATTAGGAGGTTTATTTCTTAGTTAGTAAATAGATGCCATCTTTTCACTCATATTTTGAATAAAGGCATGCTTTTTTCATGGAATATCAATTGTCCAAATTATACATTTGAACAATTAAAATAACATCTAACCAATCCACCTATTCTAGCTCCACCAACACCTACAAAATCATTACTTAAATAGATCTTAGAGACTGAATGTGCCTTGGGGGTACCCCTAGCATAAAAAAATTATCAAAAAAAAGAATGATCTATACTATTTAATCCAAACATTGGTTGAATATGAACATAATTACAGCTCAATTGAAAATTCCTAGTTATCCATGGTGTTTGTATCCCAAAATTTATGACAGTATATGCTTAAAAACAAGACCATTGTCTTTGACAAAGTGGATCCACTCAAATACCTTTACTTATTAAGGTATATTTGACTGGTCATATTTTAAATTGAATCATGATATTGAGTGAATTTGAGATTGAATATGTTAATAAAAAGGACATTAAGGGGATGGAAATTGCATACCAACTTTATAAAGCACCCTTGTCAGATACTAAGCTACTCATTTTCAATTCCCTGATGTGTCAATCATGACTCTAGATGACATTTATTTTGAGCCTCATCACTATTTTCATGCAAATTTAATTTATTATAAAATAATAGGCACAACACACCATAATGCAAATAGAACCACTAAACATAAACATCCATAAGCATAACTTACAATTCTCATAATGTACTTATGCAAATAGTCATCAATAAATCATTCAACATCATACAATAATATACTCTCTAGACTCAACCAAATGTTTTATACACACTTGTCATTGGGATCACCACCAATTTTAACTCAGGCCATTACTAATGTAGTAAGCACCAAGTGGTGGCCTTGGGCCTATAATGGGCTAATTCAATAGCATTATAAATGCACCATGAGTCACAAGAATAGGACCCCATAATCCATCACTCCTATCTTCAATTTTGGACCTTCAAGCCCCAAGATATTATCATGTGGTGACATCATGGGCTCTTAGGCCTTAGTAACATTATCTCTAAACCTAACCCAAAGTATGTCTTCCAAGCTACTAGGTTGATGCTATGTGGTAGCATCCCACTCTACTAGACTAGAGGTAAGATCTTAATATGACCATCTCTAGGACCATATGTCACCATGATGATGTCATTTGGTATCATCCTATGATCATTATTACCCAGAGGCAAACTTCTTGTAGTCATTTTTGGGACCATGGGTCACCAGGATAATTCCATAAAAGCATCCCACAATCTTACTAACTCAACACTAATCATACATTATACCATGCTTATGTCACTCTGAAGTTCACAAGAATGTGAAACATATCCTCCTCCAATCCACTCATCCAAGTTGAGAAATAAACTAAGGCAAATTTTAAGGGCCAAGTAAAAAAGGGGCATGAAAATCTATTTATCAAAAAATGGCTAAGGTAACCACCACACATTCAAACTTGTATAGAGAAATCATCAAGAATATTAAAAAAAAAGTTATGCAATGTAACTTGTACAATTAACTAAGGATTAAAGGTTGAACGAAAACTTTGAATTGAAAGCATAAGGTAAAAATTTTAGGGAAAACATATAGGTATTTGGGTTTTCTTCTCATAGAATTTGTCTTGAAAAATTTATAATAATTTTTTTGATAAAATTATTTATTGAAGAAGACAGAATACATTCATTTTAATCTATGCCAAGTATTTATTCAAAATACTTATCCCTTCTCCACTAAGTTTTAATCATAACATGCAAACATGCCAACTACACATCTTTTAATTATGTTTTTTTGAAGGTACAAGCCTAAGTCATTTTTGAAAATATCTTTCCCAGATCTTGATTCGAAGATACTCTCTTTTATAAATTGTACTCCAAATATTTATCTTGAATACCCAAGTCTTGAAAAAATCTAATGATGTCTTTGTAACTATTGGTCATAATAATTAATTTGAATATTTTACAACAATATCTTTGAAGACCTAAGGACTTAAATGAAATATTCAAGGCTTCAAAAAAAATTTGGAAGGCCAATATTTTTTGAGAAACATTAAATCTATCGATAAAGACATCCATTTATATTGAACTTTAAAATAAACATGAAGCTTCAATAAAGAGAGGCTAAAAGGTCAACTTTAAAAAAGCTAAGGTAAGAAAGCATTCAACTAGCCTAGCTAATTTTAAATAGAGAATCAAGCTTAATAAAAATTCAACAATTTTATAAAATAATATAGATAAAATAAGGGCAAAAAATAGGCAATTACTTAATTGATAAGGAATAAAGGATTATTTTACAGACACCCATCTAATTCTTGACATCATAATAAGATCTTATGTTTAAATTTAATTGTTATTTCCAAACAACTATCCAAGATCAAATAACTATGCTCAACTCAATATTTACTCAAGTTAAATCCCATTAAATTAACCATGATAATTTCAAGATGAGACAAATACCCAAATGAGGAACTACATTCATCAACTATAATTAAACACAACTAACCCATCACTTTTATAATAAATATCACAAGGAAAAATGATATTTCCTTTGCATGAAGACTCCTTCTCAAGGGTTTATGTATATTAGAAAATAACCATAATACATCATTGGTTATCTCAATTTAGTAGAGTGTATTACTATTTCCAATAACAATCTTATAACCTATATCTAAGTTCCTTACATTTAGATAAATGGATAGGCTTAATCTTAACAAGTTTACCCATAACCAAGATTTAATTAATTAAATCAAGCTTCAAAATTTATTATAAAGAGCCTCATAGGCTAAACATTTTTGATACATATATGACTCTTCCAAAGATAATATGATCTAGAACTTATTAAAGGAACATTTTATATTCACTTAGAGGAATTCATAAGTTACACAAAAGTCTTAATCCAAATTTGGAATAATGCCTAAGATCTATTCCTTCTTAAGAATATTATAAGTAGTGTGGTTGCTAAATCATTGATGATAAATCAGATTTCATCCATTTTTTTATTACATAAACAAGAGACACATGTCTAAGATTTATAAAATAATGAATAACCAAATAGTATTCAACAGTGTTCTAATTTACTCTGAAGCATGTACTGGCCATAAGAAGTATGGCTCACTACCCAAATTTTTGTCATCATCAAGTTGCTTCTCTAGACACACTAGATCTATAAACTCATAACTTTGATCATGTTTAAATAACTTAACTAAGGTAATGATGGGTATCTATCAAGAGTATTTAACATAAGGGAAGACCATATAACACCTATAGTCCTATTCCTAGTTCTTACCCAAAGAGATTTTAACCTTAATAAAATAAATTAGAATTCAAATGAACATTCAAGTGTAGTTAAGCATTTAATAATATAATATAATTAGATATATTCTTATAACAAGTCTTGTTGAAGTTTGGGATAGTAATAGGATACCATCACTCTATTTCTTCCATCTAAAAGTCATAAGATGGTTAAGTAATCTACCATTATATCTCATCACAAGAGGGATTAACATATTCTACCATGAAATAACCAATAGGTTAAATCATTATACCACCATGCCTAGTATAGGAGGGCTTGAAACTATTCCACTATAAAGATGCTACTCACATATCACTATCACTTAGTATCAAAACATATTTATAACACACATAGATGAGTAAAACAAAAATATGCATAGGAGGAAAAAACCTCTCCATAGTCCCCAAGCATAATTAAACCATTTTAAAGAAGATAATTGGGGGTTTGAATTAGTTTTAAAACAATCATATTCAATTCCAAACACCATTCCATGAATCATGGATAAGAGATCAATGCATAAGCAAATAATCACACAAGTACATCACAAGATAACACAAGATATTATGTTGGAAACCCTCTTGGGGGATAAAACACACTAAACCATTCACATTTACTGCTATAATATAATTACAAGATTCAACATTTAGTGAATCACCCACCTTGCAAGGAGCTCCAACCCCTACCTAGTTGAGCACCCACCCAACTAGTCTTCTACAAGCTCCAACTTGAAAAGAGGATCCAAATCCCTATGAAACAAAACAAAAACATAGATACATTGAATATATAATCATATTTAAAACATATTTTTGACTCTTCAACTGATGATGGCCTCATTTTTTTTTCACTCTTTCCCCTTCTCTTTCAATCAAATAGCCTATAGGGCTCAGTCACTCAATATGGTTCTTCTAGGCTAATTAAATCCAATGACTTGTGTATCCACTTAAAAAAACTTGAAAATATATACATTAATAATCATAATTACCATTTTAAGTTCCTAAATTACTTATATCTTCTCCTTCAATGAGTTATTTCATTCTCTTAAGTCCACTCACACACAACCAGTCCAAATAGACTAATTAGGCCTTGCCTTTATACCACACACTTCATGTAACCCATATTTGTCAGGAAAGATCCATAAACCACTTGTATTAAACATAAAATATCTTTATACACACATTAAATATGATAAAAAAACACTCCATAGGTTAATTATAATCCATAGAGGCTAAAACTCAATTAGGCCTAATAGATACCTAATGGAATTAGCCCTTCACACCCACACATTACACTTGTAACCTCTTGGACCACATTTTTCCTATATAAATTTTTTTAAAACCTAAAAAATACCTTAAATATATTATTTATTACCCCCACATATGTCCATACCACTTGAAACTCCATTTCACATCTTGAACCTATCAATTAGGTTTACTCACCTTTTAGGCCTTCATACATAGAAAAGTCTATCTCTTAGAAGTAAAGCATAAAAACACTTTTATAAAACAAAAAAATTTAAAAAACACATTAATTAATTCATAAAATTATCTATTTCCATTTTAAACCTTCACTCAAGATCCAAGAATCCAAAATCACTTCTATAAGAGGACCACTTAGACTAGTCAAACATAGTCAAAGTACATTGAAGAAATGTTGACATTTCACAATTGATAAGGGAAAAAATATGAATTAAAATTCATTATTATGATAATTTTAGACTTATAAAACATATACATAATTATTATATCATTTAACTCTACCAAGAACACTTCCAACTCACTTCAACAAAGTTATCACTTGAAAACTGCCTGTAGCAAAAAAATATAGTCATGAACAAGTTCATGTTTAGCACTTGAAATGGTAATTTAATAAATTATATTGATAATAAATTATTAATATGTGGTATATATATAATTATTAATAATTATATTTCTTTACTTGCATCAGTCATTGGTCTAACGGACTAATCCCTTAGACCACTCTCACGTTGTGCATACACTGCTAGACATGCCTTTTTGGATTTCATGATTCAACAACTTAAACTATATATAAAACATCCAAAATAAATTAATCGGTAAATTAAATTTCAAAAACCATATAAAAGTTAATTTTATGTATTGGATATTTTCATACAGTCTCAAACTCTTTATCTCACTTAGCATACTTGGAGCAGTCATCTTGGCTTCAAAACATAGTCATGGTGAACATGACTCCTAAAACCTATAGGATCACTTAATTTATATATAAATTTATTTAAAATTTACTTAAAAAAACTTATAACATCTACAAATACTAATACATATATGTCTAATATCAAATATGAAACATATGGATCACCTTCTAGAACACACACCTTCACAGTTTATCTTACTCAGATAAGTCACTTTGAGAGAACATTTTAGATTTTGTATAAGCACCATAAACACTTAAAAACTAGGGTAACATGAGTCATCAGTCTTAAAAAAATACCCCAAATCATTTTATCCATCCCTAGTCACCTATAACTCATCCCTAAACTTCTCACTCAGCTTAGTTTCTTTCACTCTTTTCACTATCTGGTATATTAATAATAGGTTAACTTGATTAAACAAATTATTAACATAAAGAACATATATTTCCAAAATAACTCCATATATTTCAAGAACAATTCTTTACATTCAACCTCTAATTATTTTTATGTATTGATTTAGTCAATCCTTCTTATAATAATAAATTATTTAGAAAAAATCATGTGTATATACCTTCTACTCACTACACTGACACACCATTTCCACTTGGAGGTGCCTATAAGAGTCCTATACAACATTAAATCATAAAACATGGTCAAACAATCCATTATATGTGAAAACTATTAATATCTTTTTAATCACTCCATTATGAGGGTTTGTAGACATAAAAACCTCCTTACCTTCTTAATGTTTGTTCATAAAGTTTGAGGGCTTGGTTTATCTAAAAAATACTTTTGGAATATTCTTTAGAAACTTCCCCAACTACTCCAATTTTATTAGATCACCATGAAAAATTTACATGTGCTAATGAACATCTCAACTTCTTTCTCAAGCTCACATCTCTTCATTCTAAGCAATCAAGAAACTTCAAAACCACTCTTAGGCATATTGTTGAAAACTTATGAATAAAAAACTGGTATACACCTCTAATATAATATAATATATCTATATCAACACTCACCTTTTCCATCTTTTACTTATAACTGATCAACCTATCTCATTTAGTCAGGCCTACCTAGGATTGTATACCCTTAATATCACCAAGACACTATTCATGAACTTTACCTTCATTCCTTGACCTATAAATACATAGATACACTATATATAACTTTTTATATCATGAAAATAACTCACATTATATCACAATTCACCAATATTGTTCAATCTAATTCATTAGGCCATATAGGGTCATAAGGTTAAGCCTAAATGCAAACCCTTAATGAGTCATTGCTATTGTAGCTCACAAAGCATGTTACAACACTTGAAAAAATATCACAAGCCTATCAAAACATTATCCATTTGTCAATACACCTCAAACCACATTGATCACTCATCAAGCACATAAGGCCTTCTTGTCAGTTCATGATATTATCCTTCATTAATGATATCATCACTTTGTCATTACCTTTGACATCAATGAAAATCATTTTTTCAAAAATATCACCATTTTTCATTGATGAAAACCTCTTTTTATCCTTCTCCTCCTTTTCCATGAATGACAAAGTGGACTAAACAGTAACTAAGCTCCTCCTAACATCATGCATGCATTCAAATATACTTTAGGTGCTCAAGATACTCACATACCTTTCATGTATATGGATGAACAATTTATCCCCTTTTGACATACACATCCTAATCATATTATTCATGCACAAAAACTATACCTTCTTATTCTTTTACTAGGTATCTTATCTTTAGATCTCACTCACTCTTAATTACATGATCCTTGGACTTGTTTACTTATAGATCACATAAGATTCCCCTGTGTCCATACATGAATATTTAATACATTTTATAAAATTATGACTTGGTTTGATAAATTAATCATATCAAATTTTTGTGACTTATATATTTAGTTAATAGCTATAACAAACTTATCCACATGGGCTCACAAAACATAGTGCTTCTTCAACCACTTGATCACAACCTAGGAGAAACAACTTTGTCCTTCAATGAATGATGTAATCTTCATAAATATTTTAAAAACTTTATGAGTTAGCTCTCGCAAACTCCATGCTTCACCTAGATTATTACATCTTCAACATGTCTCCTTAACCAA